>BPLQ01008641.1:0-274151 GCA_021605075.1 Caerostris darwini
CTCGGCATTTATCAGATCGCTGCTTCGAACTATCTTTGCGTTGTGAATATCCCCATGTTTTAAGGGGAGGCTGTGGTGTTTTCAAGGTGCGTATCATTGGATCAAATGTCACCACTAAAAATTATTAAAAGTAAGTTTGAACATAAAAAAATTTCTAGTTCTTAAGGGATGTATAAATGTTGCTACCAACGAAAGCGCTCCAAGCGGCTCCAACGAGGCATTGAAATGGCCGGTATTCGCGTACTCATGCCTGGTTTCAAAATTTCAAATCCCTGATTCGCCATGGATGCTTGTAGTGGTTCGGAATCCACTTTAAATTACAGGTTTCCAATATATATGGCTGGCAATCCTACCCGTAAAAGAAACATCTCTGTCTCGAAATCTGCTATTGACAGTCCGCCATAGCCCATAACAGGGTGTGCCAATGAAGTAAAGCAACCAATGAAAAATAGAGTAATGATGCATATATTAGAGCAGTGGTTCTTAATTTTTTTGTAGTCGATGCGCATTTATCCAACATACAAATAAATTGTGAGAATTTCATACGACGATTTACAACGAGAAATAAAATCTCTCACCCTGCTAACGCTATCTGGTTTTATGTAAGAAAATGGTCTCACCACAGACTCTACTGGGTGACCAGAGTCCTCAGGACTACAAATGGAAATTGTTTTAACAATGAAAATCACATAGATGCTGTTGGCCCAGGCATGGAGTCACAGCTCTTGAAGGTTATAAAGAGCACATATTCTTTGAGTGCATGTTATTCCTGTTTGGCATTCATATGAAGAAAAGGACAAAGCTCTTCAAGAGGCTTTATGAGGCAGGTTTTAATGAAAACAGTGAAAAGAAAAATGAAGTCCAATGTATTTATTTTTTATATCTGGGCTTCTATAATTCCTGGCTCATTTTCAGAGACATTACTTTTCTATTAATGAATATATTTATCTTTTAATTTTCAGTTTCTGAGAAAAAATTCCCTCAAAACTCTAAAAATTTTCTATTTAAATATTTTATTTTCCACATCCCTTTGTTAGATGAAATTTTTCTGCTCATTAACAAACCTGCAAATTCTTAACGTATTAAGGAAATTTTCTACCTTAGTTGAAGGCATTGCAGTAGCTGTTCCAGATCAAAACCATTTTTAAAAAAGTCACACTAAACATACAAAGACTCCTACCAAGGAAGAAAAAAAAAGCAACAAGGATCTGTTTGTAAGAGGATTAAAATGCTTTTCAATATCTGGAAGAAATTACTCAGGCGATTCATTTCTGTTGAAATGCAAGTTATGGACCACAAATGAAGGCTAGGAGAGGGAAAAATAAAAATATTTTAAAAGGAAACAATGTATGACTTGTGTGAGGTGGAAATGATACTACATAATGAAGAGTAGTATGAGAACGATGTGGGATGTGCGATACTTGGAAAGATGTTTAATAATTGTTTTGATCCATTTTGATGCTGAGGTATACTGAGTTCATGTGGCATGTTTTTCTAAAACCCATTTAGATTTTGTTATTGGTGAGCTAGCACGACAAGGGTTTTTGTTTGTATCAGAAGGAATTGTGTTGTTTCCGAGACAAGTATGACATCAAAATAATGATTGGTCATTTATTGTTATTAACTTAACAGTGGGGCTAGTTTTCAGTCTTTAATGGGGGCTTTTACTTTAAGTGCACAATAATAATTATAAAAAAAAAATTTTTGACACAATGGTTTTACTGGTTGTTTTAAATTGAAGTATAAGAGATCACACCAAACAAAGGAGACGACTCATTCATTTCCACAGAGACAGAAAAAAGTTTGGCACAGGCGCCAGAAAAAGAGTTTCTGTTGCACCCTCGAGACTACTACTACTCTCACAGACGGAGGGGAGTCTCGGAGGCTGCAACAGGGAAACTTTCATTTTTCAGGCTACAGATCCCGGAGGGGTACCACGGATGTTGTGAGTTCTGAATACACCTTTAACCCGTAGGTCCCGGTCTAATATGACTGTAGAGCGTTGGGTTGACAACCCTACCCAGCCAAAAAAAGTCGGCATCACGGAATGATCAGACTTCTACCTATGGGTGCTCCTTTATAACAGATTGGTTCGGTTGTCTTTCTGATTATCTTGTGCACATGAGGTTAAACAGACTCAGACCTACAGCTTAAAGTGGTTGAACCACTGCAAACATCCATGCCAGGACTCAAACCTGGAGCCTGATATCAAAGGCCGTCAGGCGCCATCCTAACAGAAGCTGCATTCTTTCCCTTCAGCTACTTGGGACCACAGGAGTTGAGGGCTTGCTCTAGATGTTCTGATATTTATGTAATTATTATTCACTAAAAGTAACGTCTGAAAATTGTAATTGCTTTTCAGATATTGGCATTCTCCTTTTAAGGTTTCAAGGAACCAATTTCTGTTTGAATTCTCCTCCATGTTCAGTGGATGCTTTACTGATTATTCAGTTAATATTAAATTATCAACTCCACAACTTACAGACTGGCGGAATCTCATAGGCTGCAATGAAGGTGGCTTTTACCAACAATGAAAATCTGTATAATTAACACTTCTTCAAGCAGCCAACCATGGAAGTTACTGCTCCTAGTTCCACGGAAACCTTCTTTGGCGCATTATTCTGTTCAGCAATTTTTGCTTCACGAAGAAAAGAGGAGAAAAGAAAAGCCGATATTGGGTTTGTTCTAATACCAAGCTATCATTTGGACGAAGAAGCGAACAAGAAAAATAGTGTATTTATTTTTATATATGGACGCATTTTTTGCTGAACTACTGCATTAAATTAAATTAGTATTAACCCAATGAAATCAATTAGCCAATAAATTTTTGAACCGTAAATGAATAACGTTACATCTACCTTTTAAAGGGTTAATTTTCAAATATTTAATTTGCTTAACAATCAACCACAGGGTGCTTAAACTTATGCATAATTTTTTAAATTATATTGCTTTAAGAAAAATATTTAGCAATTTTAAGGGGAAAAAACCCTTAAAAATTGATTTTAAATTTTTGAAAAGCAAGAATATTTCTTTATTATTAAAATAGCTAATGCAATAATACATGAACACAATACCCATACTTTGGAAGACATATTTCAAAATTAAATTAAAATCATCCTAACTTTTTATTCATTTTTTTTTATAAAGTGACTAATTGATGTTAAGAATATTTAATCTTTCTTTTATGGTGATTTTAAAATTTTATAATTATATAAACGAAACATTTCAAAATAGAAATCAGAAGAAAACTTGATTACAAATACCGCGAATTCGATGGTACAAAAAACACCGCAAATTTCAAATAGTTTCCGTCCTTTTTTTCTTTTTCATTTCTGCAATGAATACATATTTCATTAGTATTCAGACAAAACCATTTTTAATAACAAAATTATTAATTCCATAAATTTTTTATTGAGTTCCATTTAAATATATTCATCATAAAACTAAAATTTTTTTTTTTTTTTTTTTTTTGCATAAAAAACTAACCTGGTTGCTTTCAGTTTTGAAGCTTTATTTTTTTGAAATGAATTTTAATAAATTAAAACTCTTATATAAACTACAAATAATTCATTTTCGAAAAGATTTTTAATACAAAATTACATATATTCACGCTGAAATATTTCACACATTTTCCAAAATTAAATAGTCGAATATTTTTTTTTTTTTTTTTAAATATTTGTATTACTTTAATACCTTATAACGTAGCAAAAGGAACACATAAAAATTAAAAATTCAGAAAAATTTGTGCTCCAAAACACTATTCTATATCGAATAAGTGTCTGAAATCTTGTAATAATACAAAAGGATATAAGAGATATTTTACAAACTTGTTGATCATTAATTAGAAAAACTATTCATTTTTACTTGTGTTTGTAATCATCTAAAATAATGTTTTTCACAAAATTCAAATACATAAAAAATTAATTCCATTGAATCTATGCATTACATTTTGCTTCCCTCCCCCTACAACAATAACAGGAATGACTAGCCCTCCGGTGCCACAGGTTTCGGGTTCGAGTCACGACGGTGCCATAGATGTTTGTAACGGTTCGGAATCCACTTTAACTGTGCGTCCCAGTCTAATATGACTGTGATAATATGGTTGAAATACCAAAGATTAAAGCTAGCCAACTGGCCATCAGGCCGCACGCGCCAATGTAGAAGAATAGTAGGAATAGTTTTTCACAAGACAAACAAAAGAGACAATTTATGGATTAATAATTGTTTTTTTAATCACACAAACTTGAAATAATTAAAAATGAAACGAAACAAAAATTTTGAAGCCAATAAGATAGCTTCATACATTAATATAATAAGTTCCCTATTGTATACCAACAAAGAAATAAACATCACTTTTTTTTTTTATTTCCATTCATCGAGTTTTGTAAACAATATTTTTCATAAAATCAAGACCACAACTTCCTATTAAAGTTTTGTAACTTTTTATTCACACATTTCGCATAATCTTCACTTTGAAAAAAAAATAATAATTAATTGCTTTTACAGAAATCTAATCTACAAAAAAAGAAAAGAAACTTCCCACTATGTTAATGAGAAAACCCATTCATACGTTTAAAAAAATAAATAAACAACTACTCTAAAATCCAAAAAACGAAAATGTTTAAAAGAAGCGCCTTTGTTCGCCCAAAACCTATTTCAATGCACCGTGCGAAGAAGAAGATGAAAACATTTCAGAAACTTCATAAGCAAATTTCCAAAACTTCGGCATCGTCGGATTTGTCGTCAAACACAGCCGGCGATGAATATGGAAAACATTCCATTTTTAACCTTAGTTCACGGTCTAATATGACTGTAGATGTTGGGCGTACGAATGACAACGCTACCTCCTAAAAAGAAACCATCTCCTGTCTCGAAATCTGCTAATAGACGGACAGTTTTGGGCCACCATGAGGCTGTACCGCCAATGAAGATTGGTTTGTAGCTCTACGATCATTTTGTGCAAACTTTAGGCTAATTAGATCGGGACATAGAGTTTAACAAGGATTTTAAACCACTCAAACCGTTCGTGCCCCCGCCAGGATTCGAACCTGAAGACTGTGATACCAACAGCTACAGCGCTACCTAATTGGCTATCAGGCCGCCACAAATAAAGAAGTATACCAGGAATAGTTTTTCACAAGACTAACAAAAGAGACAATTTATGGATTAACAACTAGATTATTTTTTTAAAAAATCATAAAAACTTAAAATAATTAAAAGTAAAACAAAACAAAAATCTTTGAAAGTACTTAGATAGCTATTGAATAGAATCAAGAGAAATATTTTTTTCCATCTACCGTGTTTTATACACAGTATTTTCATAAAATCTAGAACACAACTTCCTATTAAAATTTTATAACTTTATTCAAACATTTCGCATAATCTTTATCTCGAAAAAAATAATGATAATTAATTGCTTTTCCAGACATCTATAAGCAACAATAAAAAAAAACTTTCGAATCTGTTAATGAGAAAACCCATTCATACAATAAAAAAAAATAATAAATAAACAACTACTCTAAAATCCATAAACACGAAAATGTTTACAAGCAGCGCCTTTGTTCGCCCAAAACCCATTTCTAATGCACCTAGCGAAGATGAAAACATTTTCGGAAAACTTCATAAGCAAATTTCCAAAACATCAGCGTCATCGGATTTGTCGTCAAACACAGCCGGCGAAGAAGAATATGGAAAACATTCCATTTTTAGAAACGCGTCCAATCAAAAGATCGCTAAAAATCCTTTTCAAAAGGATTTTTCCGTGAAAGGGAAAACTGAGGTGGAGCAGAAATGCATCGGAAAGTCAACAAAACATTCTGATTCGCTGGGGCATCGAAAATTCGCCCTTTTATATTCCCTAAAAGAGGGGAAAAAATAAAAATAAAATGAAACTTTCATAAAACGTGTCTGAAACAAACACTAAAAATTAGTTGGGAGGCTTAAAATTCTTTGTGTACAAACACAAATGGTGCAAATTACACAAACACGGGAGGAGAAGCATGAAATTTGCATTTCAACTAAACACACACATGAAGTAGGGGGAAAGGGAAAAAAAAAGTTATTTTCATCGATGGAGATGCTGCGATGAAATAATGAGGATGATAAACAGAGACGTTGGAGCAGAAAATAAAAAGGGGGTGTGGAAGGGATGGGGGAGGTGAAGATATTAAAAAGGAATACATCTGGGGTTGTTGGGAGAGTGTGGGATATGTTTTTCCCAAACACAAAACGCCTTACAACACGTTGCCATGGAGACGGGAGGAAGCGTGGGAGTCGCCTTCTTGAAAGTGGGATTTCCTTTTGTGAAGGAGGATAGAGCTTCGCTATTATTGTTATTAACAAAATGGTTCGTCTATTGTTTCCGAAAAAAAAATTAAAGAGACACGTGCCGCAAGCTGTAAATGGAGACGGCTTTTGCTTGGAAAACGGATAAGTTTACTTTGGGATAAAAAAAATAAAATAAAAAGTTTGATAAAAATCTTATTTCAACAACAGGATCAGGTTTTAATAGAAAAAAAATTCAATTTCAATCAATAATCGATTATAAAATCAATCAATTAATAAACATTCAGTTTTCCAAAAACATATCGATAAAGACTATTTTATTGGTTATTTTTTTAATCTTATACAAAACAAAAAATTAAATCGTTAAAATATCTTTTAAATCAGCATTTCTCAATTCTTTTCTTATAACGAAAACACTTCGCAAAACTTGACATTATAATATGTTAATTAATGGTATAAATTGATATAAATAATAAAACAAAAATTTAAATAATTAAAAAAGGATATATTCTCAAGTATAAAGTATTAGTATAAATATAAGTATTAAAAAAGGATTTATTCTCAAATATTATGTATTTTCATTTGTGCTCAAATTATTTTACTATTTGTAACGGATAAAATTCGCGAGCATATACCGTTTTTAATAACAGTTCGCACCTGTTATGTACTAGAAATTACAAATTCATTCGATATCAGATATACTTAGAAATTGAGTCCTCATATACATTGCCAAGTCAACACAATCTCATATTTTTATACTCATATTATCAAAGAATCTCATATGTTTAATCTCCGACATAATCAAAGAATCTCGTATGTTAAATCTCATACATAATCAAATAAATCTCATATGTTATATCTCATACATAATCAAAGAAATCTCATATGTTAAATCTCATACATAATCAAAGAAATATCATATGTTTATACTCATACATTATAAAATAATGTATAAGAATATCATATGTTAAATCTCATACATTATCAAAGAATCTCATGTGTTAAATCTCATACGTTATCAAAAAACTCTCATATGTTTATTTTTTCTGAGCTTTGAAAATTGCTTTATTAGCAAGCATTTAAATACACTTATTAGGAATTGTAAAATAAATATCAATAATCAAATAAAATGAATTATCAGAACTTTTAATAAATATTGATATATTTCTTGCTATGTAAACATATAAATTCTTATTTTTCATTGTGGCTGGATTGTAAATATGACTATTATTTCTAAAGACTTGACCTATTTTATTATCCTTGAATCAATGCCTATTTAAACTTCTTATAATTATTGACGCAGCCGATTAAACATTACAGGTCGTCGGATGCTAGCCGGCTAGACCAACCAAACCATTTCAGTACATAATTTTTAATTTTTTTTAATTTTAACGGAAGAATTCAATTTTAAAAAACATATTCGCCTTCGAATATCAAATGAGCAATCATTTTTTTTTTTTCTTCTAATTATCATTCCTGATCTTAAATTCTTGTAACTTCTTTACTTTTTAATAAAAGAGCGGAATTTCGAAGCTTTTCCTAATCTTCATAAAAGATTAATAAAATATGATTCTTGATAATATACATATATATGTATCGTATTTTGTTTCTAAATATCTGAATATTTTCAGAATTGGAATACGTCAATTTTTCCTTCAATCGTTTCATTTACTTCATTACTCTGTCTTCTAATTTTAATAAATTTCATTCAAAAGTTTGTCATGACCACGCTATCAAGTAGACTATTCGGTAGACTATGGTTCGATCGATGTCTGTATCAATACGCGGAGGTGAGACATATGTAGAAATTTAGAATACTAACATTCCATTAAAAATTAAAATTTATGTAAAAATTAATATTTTTTTCAAAAATTAGTTCATTCATATATATATATATATAGATATATAAATTAAAAAACAGAATAGTAATAAAAAAACGTAAAATTTTTAATTTTTCTCTTCACTTTTGGAGGAAGAACTGTATCAATATTTTATTTGTAAATATACAGTTATGTATACAAATTTTAAAATATGAATGTATATATAATATAAAAAATTTTCGTGCATTACTATTTTATTCTTTAATATATATATATATACTTATTAAAGATTAAAATAGTAATGCACAAAAAATGGAAGTTTTTAATTCTTTACTCACTTTTGGAGGAAGAACTGTGTGGTGTTGTCATATTACTTTAAAACCTTAAATTAAACGAAAAAAAAAAAAAACTATCCTGGAAACAACTAGCTACACCGTTTACTTAACACACACGATAACCATTATGGAATTCTGCAATAACCCATACCACATTTTAAACCAACAAGTTCGCATGCCTTCAGAGACTTATATAATTGGAAAAATGGAAACACACTCACATAAAAATTCACAAACAAATTCACAATTTTAAATATAAACAAAAGTGAATTTATTTTTATTTACAAATGTTAAGCTTGAATTAAAATCATTCAATTAACATTATCAAGTAATGGTATAATTCGAATAATGCATCATTAAGAAAATGTATTCTATACACAATTTCACCAATACAAAACGATGTTTACTAATCAAAATAATATGGGGATCGTCTCTACAAATCAGTACTTGCAACAGCCAGGAAAGAGGGGCATTATTGTTTTCTTCAAAATTTCAGTTCAGTAATAAGAAGCATTAAATCACTTACATCAGTTGATGCTTTTCAGTCGGGTAGCATGGAAGTCTTGTAATCATGTAAAAATGTCGTATGATTGTGCATAATAGAATGTCACATGTATTGTGCAACATTCTTTTTCAAATGACGCTGCTGCCAGGGGATCTCCAGTTAACTTGTTGAAATCGAGAGTCGGGCGCCTAAGCATCATGACGAATGAAGTCTATCACCACTATTGAAAATTTCGTGGCCGCACGGGGCCAACCGCTCATGGGGCTCTTGAGTCGGGCATGAAGTCTTTTGTCTTAGACTCTGTCACTCGGAGACCGCGTCAGGCTTTCTACATCTGGGCCCTGCAGCACTTCATTAAGGGGGATGGGGCAGCTCTCCCTCCCTTTATCGTCCGTTGTTTTCAGGGCGTCCTACATCTTGCTGTAGCTCTGGGTTCCTCCTTCCCTCTCCTCTTCTGCGATGTCCATTCTATAGACTCTAACGGCTGTTCAGGAGGGGGGAGGGGGGCGACAGCCGACACCATTTTAAAGTCTATATCCGTTGGGCAGACACCCCTGTCCATAAATCCAAATCCCCGTCTTGATGAATTGATTTCTTGACCATCTGGCCCGAAGTGTTTTATGACCCCTGCTAATTAAAATACTTTCCACAGATATACCCTTCACCCCCAGCGGTGGTAAATGACCTGCACTCACCGGAAACGGGTCATTCCGTTGGACATATCGTATTTCCATCCGGTCAGGTGCAGAGACCAGCAAACACTCCCTTCCAAGGAACTCAGTAGAATGTTGCATAAAATTTTACACAACCATATGTTATCTTAATAAAAAAATATTTATAAAAAGATATTGCTTATATTGACACGACAACTGTATCGGTATTTCATATGTAAATATATATATAGATATATATACAATTATGTACAACACAATTTTTTTTGCAGATAGATATAGGTATATATACACTCAAGAGCCAAAACATTATGACCACCTGTCACCTTTCACTTACTTCTGTGTGTGTTCCCATCACACACAGAAGTAAGTGAAAGAATGATTCTTCAGACTCTCCAGCAGCAGTTAAATACCACTTCCACCTGATCACGTGCCTTCCACGTCATCCAGGTGAGTTCATTTTCAAAAAAGTAGGGGTGGTCATAATGTTTTGGCTCTTGAGTGTATATGTAAATTAAAAAATAAATAGTAATGTACAAAAAAATTGAAATTCTTAATTCTTCTAGATCACTTTTGGAGGAAGAACTGTGCCAATATTTCATACGTAAAATTCTTTGAACTCAAAAAATTATTTCTGCGCAACACAAAAACGGTTATTTTTAAAAAAACCAAACAGAAACAAATCTATAAATAAAACCAATCCAAACATCTATATTTTAAAACCAAAATACTGCCTCTAATCTCTCCGTCCGAGTGCATTCACATCCTACATTTTTCAGCAACGGCCAACCCACGAGGGGATACACATTGAAAAAGAGAAGAAAGGCCGGAATACCCGCAAACGGAAAATCGGCGGCATTTTTTTTTTCGGGTGAGAAAAACAATGGTCATCTCACGATCGCCGGAGATCAGTGACCGGAAATCGAGCCAGGAAGGAAACGAGCATTTTTTGGCCATTTATAGCGACTTCCCGCCATTCAGAGCCGTGATCCATATTTTGCCGATTCTTCTCTTTTTGTTTATCTGTTCGATCCCGTCCATCCCGGCGAAGGCATTGTGTCGCCCAGGAGGACAAAGGGGGTTTTCATTAGGAGACGGATGTCCGCGCGCAAGAAATCACTTTCTCAATGGCAGGAAAGGGGGAATTTGCCAAGAAAAAGACAATGTTAATTCGGACAGGGGGGGAAAGAGATTGAAGATTTCGACAGATCACGCCACGGATGGGCATGCATGCATCCAAAGATTGGATGAGTAGACGATATGAACAAGTATGGAAATTTCGAAGATATCCACATCTTGATGAAATTATCCCCACCCCCTCTCTGAAATTTTTCCAAGAGATGCGGGTGTGACCATTTATTTTTTTTTAAATGTAAACGATCTGAATTAAGTACTTTACAACTTGGAGAAAATAAATGTAATTTGTCAAACATATTTAATTGCTTTTAAGTGGCTGAATAGCCGAGTGACTACAGCTCTGGCGGTCGGTACCACAGGTTTCGGGTTCGAGTCCCGGTGGAGCCATGGATGCTTGTAGTGGTTCGGAATCCACTTTACGCCACAGGTCATAGTCTAATATGACTGTAGAGCGCCTAACGAACTATAGAGCATTAATGCTGACAGGCCTACCCCGTAAAAAGTCAACGTCACGGAGACTCCTACCTACAGGTGCTCCATCACAACAGAATCTGCCCCCACCTCTTATCCCATTTTCCATGGGACCACATGGGTTCCTGGACTTGTTTCTTATCCCACTTTGCAGAATTTAGACCAACAACAATAATTGCTTTTAAAGACTTTCTTCATATTTATTAATAACTTTAACACTCTCCCTATATATATCTTGTTCAAATTTTCAATCGTTCATAAAATACTTTTTATTCATCCACTCAAGTTCAAATACATTTTTTTTTAACTTGTAGTGGATGACACTGGATGTTAATACTGTTTTTTCAAATATTAATTCAGTAATTTAATTTCATTAATTAATTTTAGTTTTTTCTAGATTTAAGTTGCATATATCTACCAATAGATGGCGTCAGATAAACTTAAAAAATGAATGGAAATTATTTATAAAGGACTTTCTGCAATAGAGTGAAAAAAAAGGAGGAATTGACTTTAAAATTTTTTTTTTAGATTACTTGTTTTTTTATTGCAAACGATAAAAACAAAAGAATTGCAAACGAACTAATTAAACACTGATGAACAACTGTTATTTATTATTATTATTATTAAAGAACTGCAAAGAAATATTTAACAATGAATTAACGATTAAAAAAACAAAAATTATGGAAACATTTTTATATTTAAAATGAAATTAAGCTGCTTTGTCTATATGCAGCATTTGTAATCTTATTATTAAACGAAGAACACTATATAAATCGGGTCAAAGAAGTCGAAAAATTGATAGAATAAAAAAAATATTAATAAATAGTCATCAAGGCAATACGTGAAAAACCGCACGATACAAGATAATTGTGATAATAAGAATCTTTAAATGTTCAAAAGTCAAGGAGAAACTTTACGCCATCACTAAAAAAAAAAAAAAAAAAAGTGATACTACAGGAATGTCTAGTATGTTTGTCTGATCAATGACTGACACTGTTTTTTTTTAACGTCACCTTTTTTATCGTTTATTGTATACAAAAAGTTTAACTTGATGCAAGTAAAAGTTATGTACAACATAAAAATTTGCTCCAGAACATTTGATAAAATGATCTGACGTACTGAGACGCGATAAGATATTTAATTTTACATTTACGAATTCCTTAGGGTAAAGGACATCTATTTTTCTCTTACTTGCTTAAAAACGCTTTTATTTGCAATTACCTGCATTTTTACAACTTTTTCTACATATATTCATGCAAACTCATAACTATGTACAATATATATTATTATATTATGTGCAATATATCTTCATTGGCACAACAGCCCCATGGTGGGCCAAGGCCATCTACCTATTGGCAGATAACGAAACAGGAGATACTTTCTTTTTATGAGGTAGGGTTGTCAGCCTTACGTCCAGCGGTAGACGGTCATATTAGAACCGGCATCTACGGTTTAAGGTGGATTTCGAATCACTACAAACATCCACGACACCGCTGGGATTCAAGCCAACCCGAAACCCGTGGCACCAAACGTCAGAGCGCTGGTCACTCGGCCATCAGGTCCCTATAATATATATATATATATCGAAATCTGCCAGTAGCCAGAAGGACTTGCCAATCATGGGGTTGTTAGGCCAGTAATTGAAGAAGTAATTTCACCTTAATTTTTTTTTAATGCCCGAAGTATTTTACTACCAACTCTCATTTAATTCATTGATAACTCTTTTGCTATTCATCTTACAATAACGGCGATTTCTGCCGCACGTTAATGTTTTAACTATAGTAACCTTTATTTATTCAGGTACGTTAGGGAACCATGGTCTTGCCGGATTATCATCCGTCTATATAATTTTAAAAGGGATATTAAAGATAAAATTTTAAACGATTAGAAGGCTTGATCGGTGTCGAATGTGCTGAAATATCGAATGCCGGAAGTAAATATCCACCATGCATTCTCACAAAAACTACAAACCTTACAACTCAAAGTTGATAGATCCTCCTTTCAATGACGGGCTGACCCCTACTTTAGATTTTGGACTTCGCAAGCTTTTTTTTATTATTATTTATTTTTTCTTTTTTTACCGCAACTTAGAATTTGGAACCGATAATGAGAGAGGGAGAAAGAGAAAAGGGAGTGTGGAAAGTCGAGAGAAGAGTTCCAAGCGATACAGAAGGTACAAGAATCCTTAAAATGGACATGTTTTTGAGAAGATCTTGTACATATTTGTTATATAATTTTGTCTTGTGTTTTATGCACTATAGTTGTGCAACAACAACAACAACAAAAATCTTAGCAAAAAAGGTAGATTTTATTTGACGATAGACAATCTTAATTCGAATCAAAGTAATTATTGTACAGCAAAAAACAGAATGAGTGTTCCAATTTATTGTTTTACAATCTTAGCAATTTTAATAATTATGACAGCCAAAAGTTTCATTATTATTTTTAAAAATAACTCAGTTTCAACCATGAAACAATGCTGAATCAGGACCACATGTATATTCAGCCCTAACTTTTACTCTGGATTAAAGAGAGGTTACTATAGAATTTTTTTTTCTAACTGTAATTTGCAACTATTCAAAAATTTATATTTATCAATGATTTTATTTATTTATTTATTTTGACACATTGACAAATCTTTTAGTGGATTTAAATTGTTTGGAAATTCATTTATTTTAACAAAGCACAACAGTTGAAAAAAAAAAAAAAAAAAATTTCCTTACAATAAAGCGTAAAAATTTACTTCCATGTAGAAGCAAAACATTAAAAGTAATAAAATGGAACACTCATTCTGTTTTTTTACTATACAATAATTACTTTGATTCGAATTAAGATTGTCTATCGTCAAATAAAAAACTTATACCATGTTGTGAAAAAGATATTAAAAAAATAGGGGTTTTTTTTGTAATGTTGTTGGTACTAAATGATATCGTTTTTGAAATACATTTCAATTTCATACATCCACAAAACACCTGTACAAATACAACTATCACTTCCAGCAAATGTGCAAAGAACTGTGTCGCACATAAACATGCTGTATAAACATGTTGGAAAAGAACCAAAATACATAAAACTAGTCTAAAACTACCGGTAACCGAATTGTGATGTAGAGGAAGGAAATAAAGCATCCATTTCAGACATTACACCAGCAATAAAGGCTAAAATTAATAAATTTTAAATTATTTATTTATATAATTGCAAATTTTAAGTCTACGAATCTACTACATTATAAGTCTCCTGATTACACTGCAAATTTATATTACACAATATTTTCTCGCAAAAATAGTCACAAAATGCAAATTGAAAATGTCAATTAAGTAGTTTTTCTTTATCTCACTATATATGCTGGGTAACGTGAGGGTATTCTATTTTTGCTAATTAATTTCACATTTAATGTAAAAATCCAATATTATTCTCAATAAATATTAATGTTACTTAATTTTAAAAATATAAACAAAACCCTTAAATTAGGAATGTTTTATTACTAATAAAAAATTCAGATTTAAAATTTATGTTAATATTAATTTATATTCAAAATTCATTTTTTTAAAATTTATTTACCTTTTTTTTTGAACATAATTTTAATGTAAATGTATATTTATTTTAATTTGAAAATAAGTAATTTTTCCTCCCTATAGGGTTTAAAAAAATAAATAAGCCTAATGTATTGTATTATTTTAAAAGCAAAGTGCTACTTTTAACTACCCAGCTAGTTGGAGGGCTGATTTATTTGTAATGCAGTAATTTGCATAAAAATTACTATAAAATTCAGTTTATATTGTATAAACTGTCTCATAAATTAAAAAGTTTTTCAGTCTTTTAATATTGTATCATCTTCTCCATTTTTAACGTCTTTTATTGATGAGATTGGTAAAAACTCATATATATACATTTTAAATAAGGTGCATAAAAAACAAAATGATAGATTTTTAAATAGCTATTTTCTAATTAAATAAAAAAACATACTTTTTCAAATGCAAAATGCTCTTTTAAAATATTCCAGAAATGTACTGATTTTATTAACAAGTTTCTTAAAATAAAATTCACCGTAAATAAAAAATTAAACATTATGAAATTACATTACATCTAAATAAATGAAAGCAGACAATTTTTTAATTAATCACTTATTTGTAAAAAATAACTTTTATTTGTTTACATAAATAATTTTCAGGATATACTGGTAAGTGATTATCTTGAAATAACTTTTCTGTTCCTTTAAAATGTTGTAATAAAAAAATTACAAAAAAAAAAAAAATAATAATTTTTAAATAAAGAAAATTGTAATTTTAACAAATTTGTTAGATTGTTATAACAAACCATTATGTTGTTATAATACTTTAAAAAACTATAACACTTAAATTAAAAGAAAATAAATGGATTTCTAAAACATAAATAGTCAAAAATTACAAATAAATAAAAAATAAATAAATTCTTATTAGTAATTTTTTAATTAAACAAAAAACTTATTTTCTATTACCACCAGACAGCACTAACAATTGTTTCTTAGAGATTTAAGAATAAGAAATTGCACCTAAATTATCTTGCATCTAAAATCAATTCGATATTTAGCTTCTAATTTTATTATTGCTTGTGTCGATTGTTTTTATTTTTGATCGTCATTTGATTGGACAGGCGATTAAAATTCCTTTTTATAATAGAATTATATAGAAAAATTTGTTGCCGGATTTTTATTGACGATATTAATCAACTTAGTTCTTCACTATAAAGAGTTTTATTTTCTGTAGCCAGGCTGAGTTATATGTGTTAATAATCAAATAAAGGTCAAATCAATATTAAAAAATTAGAGTAGATGTAGTAAATTTTATTAATAATAGTTAATAAATGTATAAATACAAGTTCTTACAGAAATTAACAATAAAATTATATAAATATAATATTTTTGTTGCTACCATTTAGGTCTTCTTTGAGGACAGGAATTTACACTATTTTTTTCTTTTTTTAATGAAAGTAAATATTTTTTTTCTTCGCTCCTAAGAAAGGCTTAAGGAAAATTGTTTAAAGAAACTTGAAATAAATTTTGTTTAAATAATGTATTTGAATAATTTCTATAAAACTATTTAAAAAAAATTTCATGAAATAAACTACAGCTTTAGATTTTATACACTGAAATATAAACAAATAATTCAAATATAGTGAACAAGATACTAATACAGAAGAAAAAGAAAAAAAAAACATTAGTGCAAAAAAATCATAGAATGAGATTTCATAAGAATAGTATCATATTAGTTATATTACAACATCAACTGCAATAATAAAATTTTAACTTATGATCCAGAAGTAACATGCAAGTTGCACAAAATTTGATTATTACAATGCCATATGTTGAGATTGTAACAGCCTTGCATTTGCATGACTGCCTGGAGTCTTTTAAGATTTTATTTAACATGATAACAAAACAAGGAAAAGTTATCCTTGAAAATTCCTTTATTGTATGCATTATCTCTCCTTTAAACATACAACAAGGAACACTGATACACCAAAGATGTTGTGTTATGTTAATAAAAATGTCAACATTAACAGGATCATATGCCAAATACAGCTCCAGTAAGGCCATTTTCATTAAAAAAAAATAAATAACATCTCATGTAATTACATAGTTGCCAGCATTGAACAATGAAAATTCGGGATACTTTTGCATGAATGGATTCAGAACAAAAAAATAAATTAATGTATAGATTTTGGTATAGGGAATTTTAAATTAAGTATGAATTTTACAAAATAAGCACATCTATAAAAAAAAATAAACAAATTATAAAGTATAAAATAAAAAGTAAAAAAATTGCTTTGGGACTAACCAATAAAATTTTAGTATTTCTGAAGACTTTAAAACAAACATGCTTTGTCAAATAAAAATTCTTGATAAATAATTAAAACACATTTTTAGTTATTTATAGTTTTTATTTTTCTTGAATAAATGAAATATATGAATAAGTTTACTATAGCTGTTATACTTTAATATGAAACATGTAAATGTATAAAAATAAACATAGAAAAAGATAGGTAACAGTTTATTTTTACCTAAAAATAATAAATAAAATGAATACAAAACAAAAGATGCCATGCTAATCTTTTTTAGAACGATCCTATTTTAAAGTTTACTTTATCATTTTTTCTATCACACAATTACAAAATTGGATGCTAGTTATTTCAAAGTTATAACTAGAAATCAAAATTACTTTGCTTTTTCTTACAATTTGTTTCTTGCCTTTAATGATTAAGTTGACATTAGGGTAAATATTCTTTGCACATTTGAACTGAGGGCTGGAATATAAATGTGTTTGCTTTGATTTCGAGGCATTAAAACGACTGACAATTTTTTCTACCTTACACGAACCAAGGCTCAATTCCAAAATTTTCAATGCACAATTTCAAGAATGTGATGCAAAGCTTTGAAGTGAGATATTTTCACGCTTATAGATCACTTTTTATTTTTTACTGTTTCATCAATAGGTATTTTCATCAAAATTCTTCCTATTTTTTTGTACAAAAATCCTTTTTTTAATGGAATTTCCTGAATTTTGAGGAAATTCGAAGTCTCCCAAATAAATTGGGAGTGTTTGCCATATATGTAATTAAGATTTATTGCCCATATGGAATTTAAATAAAATTTATTAACTACAACTTTTAAGTGAAAAAATCATGTACTTACACATTGACATTGATGAAATGAAGGAACTCTGAAATAAATAGGATGAAAATAAAACAGCAACAGCAAACAGAAATAACAGCTCCGGTGAGAGTTGGTTGAGTCAAATCCTTGGGTATCTTTCGGTAAATGTCAAATCTGGTATTGATAGAAAAAAGAGTATTTTTTAAAATAAAAATATTATCAGTTAATATTGTTATAAACATGTTACAAAAATAAGTTAATATTGTTATAATTTGTGATTACAAGTTATGTTGCATGCAATGATATCTCATGGATTGTTAAATTTATTTAATAAATGACAAAAAATTTTAAAACATCTGCTTTGCAATTTAATATATACAAATTTTTATAGTAATTCAAAAATAGTAAAACTGAAAAGAAAAATCACTTGATATAACTACAAATGTCACTTAATAAAGATCTCCCGATGGAGTAACATTTTCAATTTCACTATTCAATCAGAAAAAAGGGAAGCAGTTAATTTCTGAAACAAAAAAGTTCCAAACCAGCATCTGCAAATTTACAACCCTAATATCTCATGGAATCAACACAACCAGATTCTTATGAGAGAGTCTTTATTTTTTTGCATAACATCAACTTCAAACAACCCTTTATTAATATTGAATAGAAAGCTATCAAAAAACTTCATGCCATTAAAGCAATCGATTCTAACATTTGGGGTTGTCATTCATGACATTTCATCAAAATTGTAAACTCCATTATTCATAACATTCAGAAATATGATTTACTTATTTTTATTTTCTCTCATCACAGCAATGTCCAAATTCTTCCAACAGTATACAATATTGTTTAATGTTAACATCTCTCGACAAGTGGAATCTGATCCCCCAGAGTTACATAAAGAAGTATGGCCAAATTTCACTCTTCCATAAACAGTTTATATTGACAGAAAGCTTTTTTCCCCAAAATAAATTTATTTCCAGCCATACTTCCCTCTCTCTAAATATCTAAAATCTGATAATTGTTTTCATTGTTTGAGTATCCAATTTCGCTTGACTTTTTGATTAGCCTTTTGAAAAACTTGAACATTCTTCCTATTTAATTTCCAATCTGCATCCAATTAGAAAAAGAAAAAAATTCTTTTCATCAATACCATTTATCCATCAAAAACAAACAACATCCACATCAATTAATTTGAATAATATAAAGAAGAAAATTGGAAATATAACACTATTATAGTGACTGATGCATCAAAAATCCTATCAAACACTCAAAATTCTGTACTAATTTTTTATCATAAGAATCTTTATCTCGAATTATTTCAAATTGCAACAGCATTTTTACTGATGAAACCCTCATCCTGATTTTATCAATCTTTACATTTATACTCAGAACACACAGCTACATTATTCTATCTGATAGTCTCTCAACCCTTCAAGCTCTCCAAAATTGTAATTTTCAATCAATACAAATTATCAAATTTCTATGACATAACCTATGAAAAAACTAGAACTCAATTTTAACTTTAGGATTCATCTGGACTCCAGGAGAGTAAAGCATAACACAAAATGAACAAGCAGATTCTTTCGCAAAATTTGCATCGCACACAATCTTAAATTGGATTTAACCAAAAGACATCATCTATCACCAAAAAAAACAACTCAAAAACATAGATGAACAATGGTCAAGTGGAAAATATGCACCGGATCCAATTAATTCGATTTTTCCTTATCAAGCAAAAGAAAGAAGTACTACTTTCACGATTTCAAAGCAAACTTATCCTTCTAAAATTAGACGCAATATATTTTATTTAATTATTTTTCTGATGGGCTGAAGCTGCAGTAAATCAGCAACTGAAGAACATATTTTATTTCAATGCATAAAATATGAAATATGCAGACAAAAAAATTGAAGGCTGTTGGGACAAGGTCTTATCTTATTTCTGGTTATTTGAATGACTAGCAATGTTTAATATAAAAAAAACATTGATAATTAATTTGCTATAGAAAAAGTATTTTTCTGTTAACTTTGTCTTCTTTTTTGGACGACAGAGGTTCTGAGCAACACCACAATTTTTAGTGCTTCTTTCCATTTACTACCTTTGGAAACAGTAAAACTTTTCTGATTATGTTTGGATATTATTCTTATTATCTTAATTATATTAATATTTTGTCATTTCTCCTTAAGAGCAAATGGATAAATTGAGATAAAGGAACTAGTGCAAACATAAATTTCACAGCACATAGTGAAGTCAAGAAACAAAAAGTCATTAGCCATATAAAATTATTTTACTGCTATAAGTCAATCCTAATATATATAATTGTGAGAGAGAACTAATCTGTTAATGTATTTTAAAAGTATAGATTTAATGATTTTTCTAATCTGCAAATGCAGTTTTTTACCTCTCAATACATATAATATTTAAATTACTAACAAAAAAAAAAAAAAAAAAAAAACCAAGTAACATATGAAATAATATGATGTAAAATTTCTATAGAAATAAAAAGAATTCAAGATTTAAAATTATAAAACTTTTTTCTTATCAATTAGTAAGTATTTTAAGTAAACATTTCTAAGAATTTTCTTAGTTTTCAAAGAAAATGCTTTTATATATAACATGATTCAAACATAATGTAATTTGATACTTATGCCACCAATTTCACAAAAAAAAATCGCTTGAATATGTCACGAACAAGAAACTTTTGATATTATGAACTAGCTTATCAAACGATCTATTGATAGTGTTTGTGCATGAAGTATTCAAAAGAATGAAAATTGATCCATATGATAATTTTCTCGGCATTTTGCAAATGTAAACAAACATGTAACCCTAATGAAAGCTGACCGGTAAAACGTCATTACTTTCAGAATTTTTATTATACTCCTTACCTTCTAACATCAAAGGCCATTTTGAGATCAATAAATGATTAATTTGGATTTTAATAAAATTTAAACATTGACTAAATTGCACTAAATATAAGAAACCGGCTATTGATCACTTTCGTTTCTCTCGCAACGACCAGGTTTCTTGAAAACAAAATATCAGCGCCGGTAACCACGTTGATCCACACGTGCTGTGATCTAATTGGTCAAAATTAAATACTGAATACAAAGAAAATATTATTAGCACATATATTAAAAAATAAATTTTACGAAATTTTAAAATGCAAGAGATATTTCATTATTTTGAAATGAAAATAAATATTAAATATTTTTTTCAGAAAGTTAGACCAATGGGAATCAATGTTTACACCTACGAATTCTGTCCATTGATTGATTCATTTCGTGTATTCTACCGCTTTAATTTTAGTGAAAAATATTAATTTTAAAAGACAAAAATTCATAAAATGTTGTTGGCTTCATGTGTTAAAAAGCTGCATATAATTTTTTTATTAAAATTTCAAAATAAATCGCATAGAATCTAGGGAACTCTTTTCTCAGCGGAGGGATACTGGAGCGATCACGCAGGCAAAACACCTTTTCATTCATAACTTACGCTATTTCTTATGACAACGCAGCCTAGATTTGTTATTCGTTGTGAGAGTGCGAGGTGTAGTGGTACGAAGCTCTTGATATTTTTTCTTTCTCAGCGACTGAAGATGAGTTATTCGTAGTTATCACTATATGTTTACTTCATTCTAGTTCTTGATAAGCGTTTAGTGACGACAGCTCTCAAGCTCTTTCGTTATTTTTGATGCCTGCGTTCAGTGGTCAAGCGCGTCGCTCCCGGCAACACCACATTTTGGCGGGAAGCATGTACGGTATATCGCCTGAACAGCTCAGGGCCTTCATTCATGTGAACGAGAATGATGAAAACACGGACGATAGTAACCTGGATAGTAAAAAGCATAGAGTGCTCGCACTCGATTGCAGATCTTTTGTTGCTTACAACAACGGACATATTATGGACGCTGTGAATGTCCACTGTCCTGCTATCCTGAGACGACGATGTGGCGGACGTTTGCCACTGAGGACTTTAATTGCGAACAGTACTATTCGAACCTCTTTAACAAACAATCAATGTTTCCCTGTTGTACTGTACGACGACTATGGAATGAATGTGAAAAATATGACAGATTTGACTGGTGAAGAAAGTACTGCAGCGTTTGTGGCCAAGTGTTTACGGAATGAAACAGATTTGAAGACTATTTACTACTTAGAAGGTATTTATATTTTTCATGTAAAAATATATCTTGCAATGATTAACATTTTTAAATTTTATTGCACAAGTTAAATTCCGTGAATGCATACCTTTTTAATTTTTATTTATAAATTATATCTTCTTACAAAAACTAATATTTCATTGATTTTGAATTATCCTCTATATAATTTTCAAATATATTGAATTATTATAAGTTATCATAATCCGTTTACAATTGCGAATTATTTCTATTGTGCATTGTTTTTTATATCAAATATATTTTTTTTTTTTTTCAATCAACTGGAATGAGTAGAAATTAATTTAAAGAATTAGTTCATATTAAATACACCTTAAAACTGTGTGCATTTAAATAATACACATTGTAGTGTTATCTAACATGTTCTTAAAATCTCTTTAAATGTAAAATTTTTACTTTTCTGATTTTTTTCCCTTCAATTTTGAATCGATTTGTTTTTAAATAATATAGCATATATACGGTAGCTAGATATTAAATATTTACTAAATAGTCAAGTATGACAGATTGGTAGTTAAGACTAAAATTTTTAAGTATCCTTATTTGGATTGGAATTTAAAATAAAATTCATGTCGATTAATTCAAACTAGTAATCAATTACTGTTGTGCTATACAATTGTTTATACTCAATTACGATAAAAGCATTTAGTTAATTTTTTAATTTGTTACATTCAAGTTCTAAAAATATTTTATTCTTTCATATTAAATAAAAATTACGTTCAGGTCTTCAAAAAAAAAATATCACTATAAAAAAAAGTATGTAAATCGAAAAAAATTTTTTTTACTCTCTTAACTTCGTTTCTTCTGCTTTTCTTAAACGATCGTGCGACGAGCAGCTGCAAAATTTAAATAGAAAAGGGGAAAGAAGTAGGGGGCTAAGAAAGAAGTAAGGATGTCACGCGCTAGGCACGCCTGCGTTTTCTTCCTGCTTTGTTGCTTGCAAAAAAAAGAAAAAAATCGTCTGCTTTTATCCACTCTGCCTTCAATGCCAAAAAGAAAGCTCCGAAAAATAAAAAAAGAAGGAACGACGACGGAAACCCCTGCGAGGCTCAGATTGAACTAGAAGGTTCTCGTTTTTGAATGAGCATTGCTTCCTATAGGAAAAAGGAGGGGATGGATTCTTTTTTGGAGGGAATGAAATAGCACGAATCGAATTTTATCGGAAATCGCAGATGCTGTTGTGTCACGTTTTGGCCGTGTGCGAAGGATATGTACATAATTACTTGACGTTGCACTTCATTATTCATAATATCCACTAGTATGCATTCATTAACATATTATTGATGGAACACAAATGGCGTGACTTATTTGCTGTTTTGATGTATGAAATGCGAGTTTATCAGTATATAATCCTATCTTTGAGCATCAGTTTTAGTTTCATTAACACGACTATTTAAATGTATATATACATGCCAATTTGTTAAGTTTTGGAAGAAGGCTATTCGTTATTTTTATGAAATCTTTTATATAGTTCTAAAATGAAGAAAGTGTTTTTTGTTTTTTTTTAATGTTTTATTCTTTTAAGATTTTAAACACAATTACAATTAACATTGGTAATTAAAATAATTAATTGATAATAAATATAATTCTTAATTTAAGTTGATTAAATTAAAAATTTCGTTAAAAGAATGATTTAGAAATCAAATAGCAAAGACTTTAAAATGTAATGTAAAAGTTAAGTTTATTTACTTTCGTTCTAGCATTCTTAAAAAAAAATAAAAAAAATCGAAGGGCATGTTGGAACACGAATTTATCGGCTATTGTTCCAAAAAAAAAAATTCTCGTTTGCCCGTAGAAGATATTTAAATTTATTATCCTAATCAATAAAAGTTTTTAAACCATTATCGAAATATAAGATTTGCTAAATAAATTTAAGTAATAGAGTAACTAGTTTAAATATAACTTATTACTTTTAAATTTAAAAACCCACTTACGATTTACTTACATACGGAATTATTTAGAATCCTAGTTTAGAGTAAATTTGTGGTTAGCGAACTAGGCTCAAAATTTAATTTCCTTTTCTATTGAATCTTGAGATAATGTATAATAGATTTTTTCGATTTTGTTCTATAAGTTCCACGTTTCCGTAAGGAATTTGTGAATGCGGCAGAAAGAGCGGTCAAAAACAGGGTCATTTCGTCAAGGTTTCTCTAAAGGAAGTAAAAATCCACTTCCTCTTTGCATCACGCTTGTTACCATGGCTTGCCAACCGTGAATTTTTTTATTTTTCCCATGAAAAAAAAAAAAATTCGGTTGAATGTCTGTTATATCCTTAAGCATGTAATGTTTTCTTAAACCTTAAGAGCTGTTTTTTAATCCTTTTATTTTATTCATTTTTTTCCCCTTCGAAAAATTGTTTGTTTTGGCATGGCATCCCTGTTAAAAATCATTAATATTTTCGTGGCTAATTTCAATTGCGAAAGAAATTGAGACGATAAGTGATTCTTTTTTTTTTTTTTTTTCCAAAACTGTGGATTTAAAAACAAACTTTCCGAATTTTGTGGGGTTATTTCTAAAAAAAATTTTAATCTTCTACTCTAAATGTTTCGATGTGTTCGATATTTAATCGTAAACTTATTTAATCAATGTACGTTTATTTTATAATGTTGATTTTCAACATGATTTCTACTCGATTATATCATTCTATTTCGTTAAAATTAATATTTTCATGCATTTTAGCTAATTGGTAATATAGCATGGCAAAATCACGAAGATTAAAAATATGAAATCGGTTTTCTGATTTCGAAAATGTCGACTGCGATATTGCAACCGCGTTACAAATCTTTCTGTGAAACATGTATTCCTTCCTTTAACACCTACGCATGCAGATGTTATTGATTTATTTAAGCCTAAGTATAACGGGCCTCTATCGCTTTTGACTGGAAATGTATTCTAAATGTGAATTTAATTGCCTAGCTTTTATAAAATTAATCCATTTCGATTCCTGATTACCAAGAATTATTTTTTGTTCTACAAGTATTTTCTGAAAAGAAATTCTTAAATTATTTCTTAAGAACGTAAAATAGTTTATGCTTGATTTAAACTGTTAAGATAATAAGCTTCATAATCTTAAATGTATTATGTATGCGCGGAAGTAATTTGTTTTTAAATATTTTAAGTTACTTCACGAAATATTTATAAAATCAATTTAGAAAAATTTTTTAGTTTTATCAATGATTTTTTTTTATCTTAATATTGTTCTTGGTTTCTAAATATTAAAAGGTATTGTCTTAATCTTATCTAAGGTTTGATTCATAAAAACGTTCACTTTTGGAACGTGCTTTATAACCTTGCATTCATGTTAGTTATCTAGAACATGCACACACGATTTTTTTCAATTCAGAAAAACCAATTTATCAATATATTATCAAATACAGATAAGCATTATCTTTCGCTTAGTTAACTAGAATTTTCTATTAAAAAAAAAGTCGTTTATTTATTCCTGTTTATAAAAATTGATGATCTAATAAGCTAGTATTTGCTGATTAGGAAATATGACCGTTATCACACATACAAGGAATATCCATTTAACAAACACCTGAGATAAACTGTTTATAGATATTTTTCTTTTAATTTCATTGTTTCAATGATATATTCGCATTAAATTATTAAATAGTTCATATGTCGTTTCATTAAAAAGGTATTCGGTTACCATATTCAATGTCATATTTTTACATCTGCATCGTACTAGATTGGTTTGTCGTTGTACAGTTATTTTTTTGCACATTTTGGGCTAATTAGAACAGATACAGTTTAATGTGGATTCCGAACAATTAACATCCATGCCACCGCTAGGATTCGAAGCTGGAGCTTGTGGTACCAAAGGCCAGAGCGCTAGCCAGTTGGCCATCAGTCTGCATCATCATACTAGAAGTACATATTAGTTATTTAATGAAATTATTTGAAGAAGAATCATTCATACAATAATTGACCTCTATTTTGTAATACTTTACGTTGAATTCAGTTTAAATTGTGAAGCACAGATTCTTCCAAATATACCTGAGGCTGTAAACTGGAAATACCATAAGGTTTAAAACCATGTCCTGCTATCAATATCAGTTATACTATACATTAATGTAACTTAATCGAGATTAATAAACAAAAATATCTGAGTTTTTATTTAGATATAAATCAAATCTACAACCGTAGCTAATTGGATATTAAATATAATTTCGAAACTTTCACAACAGCAATGAAACGACGAATGCAATGAACGAAGTTGTTATGCAAACAATGCGAAATTTCAAGAAACTCTGAAATCTCTTGTAGTCGACAGTAGCAATTTTTTCAGTGAAAAGTATAATCCTAGATTCTGCGTTTGCGTATGTCTGATGTACCTCTTAATCCAAGCATAGAAATGGTTGATAAGAATCGTCATTGTACATCCGAAAAGAAGCAACTGCAAGTCGCAATCTATAATTAAACAAATGATGCACACCGGAAGAGATTTTATAGAGCGGACGTCATTAGTTGACATTGTTGATTGCAATCAAGGTTGACGTGGAATTATACACAAAATAAACAATGCACATGAGGATATAAAGGATTACATTGTTCTATTAGTCTTTAAATACGTAAAAGTTTTTTTTTTTTTTATTTTGGTTGGAACTTAAAATAAAAGCTTTCGATATTGCATCATACTCTAATATTCAAAAGTAGTTAAATAATATAATTCATTTTAACCAAACTTTTATTTATAGGCCTAATCCAGAAAACATTTTTTTTAAAATTAATTAATTAATTATTAATTTTTAAAAAAGAAACGATTAATCGATTAAATTAAAATTATTGGAAGTTTGTAAAAAAAAAAAAAGTTTCATTTGCATTGCCAATTATCGTCTACTAATATTCTTTCGATACATAAATCATATTTGCTTTTATAAAACACATTTTGTTACTCGTGAATTATTATTATAAATATTTGATTTGTTTAATGTTACATAAACTTAGCCAATTTTTCATATATATTTCTTTTGTAACATCCATTTCGACAAGCTTCGAGAATTTATTATTCATGACAAAGTAGATGAGTTAGGAATAATATAATCATATAAGTGTAATTAATATGTATTACTTTTGATAAATTATCGTTTTTAAACATATTTCTCTTTATTTAAAATAAAAATATTTATTTTTAAACTGTAAATGTGTATCAATTTATTTTTTGGTATTTATTTTTAGACCTAATGACCGTGTTCCCTGTTGACCGCGAGAATTATCTGTATTTGTGTTTATTTAAAAAAAAAAAAAAAAAAAAAAAAGACAACAATTTTTATTATTTCTTAAAAAAAAAAAAAAATTATCGAACCAGTCCGTACGAATAACTTGAAATAATAATGCTGCATATTTGCAAAATGTAATAAACTAGTGTTTTAATTTTCTAACTAAGTTAATCGTATTAGCAGTTGTCTTATGAATTGGTAATGGATATGTACGAGACCCGAAAACGATGTCGAAACACAAGCCTCGATAAGCATTCATAATTTATGGTCATATCATCGTCTTTAACATGTACTAGATTAGATAAGGGCTATCATATTTCACCACAGCAAAACAATTCTTCAATTATAAAGGTTTGAAGTCCGTGGACCTTGGTGGCTTTTTTTATTTTTTAGTGGACAAGATTACGAGAGGTTGCGAAACATTATTAGTAATTAAATTATTTAACTTGGTTTTTAAAAAAGCGCTGAATTTCTTAGTCTGTCATGATCTGATTATATTTATTTCGTCTTTAGAATTATGTGAATTCTTGATCTCGTATTAGTGGTAATGTCTTTGTTATGGATATTCAATTAAACCGGATTATACCCGAGTGTAACGTCATTTTTTTTTTTTTTTTTTTTAATGCATTAAAAGTGAAATATTAGTCGCGTATTTAATGTAAAATGTTGGCATATATATATTTATTGTTGCAAAAATTTTTTGTAATTTTAATTTATTTTTTTTCCCATGTTTTTCTCTCGTATCCATTAAAAATGGTGCAATTATACAAATTAAAAATTCCTTTTCTGTTAAATATGCATGTTACGTGTGCTACTTTTTTCCCCTTGAATTTCATTTATTTCAGTTTCAGCCGTCAGTTTTTGTGAAATGCTCATAATTCGTGTGCTTTTTCCTTTACTTAACAGGATAACGCCATGTTTCTTTCCTTAAAAAAATAAAGTTTTTTTGGAGTGACAAACTACGTTCTAAAAATTTAATTCGTTTGTTTTCATAAAACCCGTTTTCACCTCAAATATTTTTAAACGATTATCTCTTTTTTTAAACAATATTTGTAAAAATTCTTTTTTCCCGTTTGACATTAATTTATTGAATATTAAAGTACCTCATTAAAATAATCTCTTAACTCTTATCAAATAATTAGTAATAGTTACTTCTTAATCATAATACGAACTGACTTGAAATGGAACGTAAGAGATACGTTAAATTTCAATCTAAAATATGGCAACATAGTTGGATTTTTAAAAGATAACAGATTGAGTATGAAAACCATAATTCCATTAATCGATTATGGATGCAAAATACTGATTCTTTTCGATGTTTTTTATATATTTATATAAACAAATATCTGCAATATCTCATTTTTTTGCTGCGCGCATCTATCAACTTGTAGTAGTTGCCACAATTTGCCGTGTATTTTAAGAAACCTCCGAACCCTTGTATCTGGCTGATGTATTTATAACATCCACTGATGTCCTTTGAAGAAACGAACTGCGGGCCTATCTGCCACTGCAGAAGATCTTCCAACTATTTACATCGCGCAGCATTGTCGTCAAGGCATTCGGTCCCCTGGCCTACCTTCCCAGAGAAGAAATACGCTACAGCAAACGATTTTCTGAATGCAGCGCCGTTTTCATTCAGAAGAATTCGAATTGAAGTGAATGGGGAAAGGGAGGATCGATATAAACCGCGCATAACTCCTCATTGATTCGGCAGTTAATGCACACTCCATTAATTCCAGGGAAAAGTAGTCAGATCTATGCCGGAAGGTTTCTGCGAGCTTGCTCTTAATATTTGAAAAAGTGAAATTCTTTTATTTAATTTAGGATTTGTTTTCATTGTTTATTTTGTCGGACAAATCTTAAATTTCTATGTTGATCTTAAGAAAATCTAAAATTCTGTAAGAACACCAAAAAAAAAAAAAAAAAAAAAAAAGAGGGATTTATAAAATTTTTATTTAAAAATTAAGAATAAAGTATTTTATAATGAATTAAAACTAATGCAGCTAATACATATTTTTATTGTTAGTTGATATTGAAATTAATCGAATTGAATAGTGGAAAATTTTGGCTGACGTTAAGTTGTTGTGGCATTGGGCCCTTTTGCACCGACGCCATATTTGTCTGACCTTTGGTACCATAGGCTTCAGGTTCAAATTCTGGCGATAGCTTTGATGTTTGTTAATGATTTAGAATCCACTTTAAACAGTAGGTCCCGGTTTAATTAGCCTAAAGTGCGCATAAAATGACCGTAGAGCGACAAACCAAACGCGCTATATTTGACATTGTATTAAAAATATTTTTATTATAGATAATAACCTATTGAAATTACTTTAAAATTTTCCAAGATTTTTTCGAATTTAAAAATGCATTCTGATATTTTTTTTCATTCAAATTCTAAAACAATGCTTTGTATTTCAATTAGAAATTGTTTAAGTACAATGGCTTCTTTTTATATTAGTTTCATAACTCTTATTTTTAAACGAAGTTAATATCTGTACTCCTAGTTTTTGGCGGCCTGGCTTTGGTACCATAGGCTTCCAGTTCGATCAGGTCTAATATGACTATAGAGAGTTGGACTTAGGGCTTGACAATCCTACCCCGTAAAAAGAAAACATCTCTCTTGAAATATGCCTTTGTCGGATGTTTGTTAGTGGTTCGGAATCCACATTAGGCTAATTACAGTTACCTACTGTTTAAAGTGTGCATAAAATGACCGTAGAGTAACAAATCAAACCCTAGGTTTAAATTGTGTAACACTTTAATGTTTGCAGAATTGCTGCGTTTATGAATGTGGATCAGGGATGGTCAACATAAATTGTGTAAACTAGGATTTGTTATTAGGTTTTTTGTATAAGATTACTCTAGAGTTGCGATTATCGTGTTCTATTTTAAAATGGCGCTTGATGTACCAATTTCGATTTCTCTAAAACTATCTTCGAAAGGAAGCTTTCTATCGCACCGATTCATTGATGTTGAATTATTACCCTGAAAAACAATAGGAGAAAAAGAGCAAGCACACAACTTCCTATCCAAAAGCCGCTCTCATAGAATTTAACGAACAGGCAGGTTTCGGTTAAATTTTCCACCAAACAGTAAATCATCGGATGTTGTTTTTTTAAAAAGAGAATTCATTCCACAATGACTTTTCATTTCCATTGGAGGTTATTTATTGTTCTCTCGTAACAATGGCGCCTTTTGCGCAAGAAATTTGGCCACTGAACTTAAAGAAAGACTTCGTCTTCTTCTTCACACACTTCCTGTTATTACTATTGATGACACGCGTAAATGCAGATAATGTTTTGTAAGTGGCAATATCGCTTTCGCATCGGGTTGCGCAACGTTGTTGTTGTTGCTTTTGCTGTTGCTGCTGCAGCAGGTCGAAGGAAGTTGCACCGATTATGGAAAAATTCGCCTTTTCTGATGACACCATAGGGTTTCGGTTTAAATTTGTGGTTCCAGTGTTTACGAGGAAATATTCTACCACCTGTTTTATCAACTGCGTAGATCCACTGATTTCACCCTTTTCAATAACACGTTTCGTTATCATAATCAAACAATGTTCTTTGGAGAGTCTGCACTTTCAGTGTGTTATTTACAAAACATTGCGCCAGTAGATAAGATAAACCGAAGAGTATGTAACATTTTATGTATTTAAATAAAATTATGCAATTCAAATCTTGCTTTTTCTGGATGAAAACGTATTAAGTTTATATTATACTTCAAAAAGACTAGACTAAGTTTATACGATATATATTATATATACATTAATACTATACTATAAGACTTTAGTTTCAAAGCTCCGATAATGTTATTTTTATTGAATTATTTTAATGCAAATAGAGGTCTGATCGCCGAGTGTCTGGTGCACGGTACCATATGTTTTTTGGGTTCAAGTCCCGGCAGTGCCATAGATGTTTGTAGTGGTTCGTAATCCACTTTAAATCGTCGGTTCCGGTCTAATAGGATTGTAGAGCGTTGCAGGGGTAGTGTTAATCGCATCCGTAGCCTATCTTCAAGCTGCACGTGCCCCCTGGGTTGTGCTAAATGAGTAACAGCGGTGCAGCCCTTGCTTATGCATTAAGATTAGCTGTCTCTGTATTGCCAGCTGCATTAGAACAACAAGACTAGACGAAGTTTATACGATGTATAATAATTACTCTGGTAATATTACGCTATTTTAATGCAAATAAAAAGGTTTTCAAAAATCCATTTAGAAAAAATTTAAAATTATTTGATTAAAATTTACAAAACTATAATTTTAAGCGCACTGTCACGTAATTCTGAAAAGTATTTTTCACAATCAAGGAGTTCAAAAGTAAAAACGTTTGTTTGCATGTTAAATATTTTATTTATGAATGTAGAATTTATTGACAACTTGACAATGCCTTTTTAATATTCAGCATTTATTAAAAGCGAATGTAAATCATTAAATTTTATAATCATCGCTCGAACCTCTCATTTTTTTACTACAAATTCTACTTAAATCACCAATATTTTGCTCAATATTTATGTATTAAATCTATTCGTAAGCTCCAACACAGAGATCGTTTATTGATCTTTAAAAAAAAAAAAACAGACTAACGAAATAGTTGAAAAATGTTCGGCAGCACTTGTCCTGCTGGCAAGTGTGCCAGTTCACCTTTCCAGCGTCGAATTTTTCTGAATGTGTGCCACTCAAACCAGATCTGGAAGCCTCCACGGCAACATAGTTGCTACTTGAGTGCTATCGCCCCAATTCCTTACCAGATTAGTTCACACGCCTTTTATTCTTTCCCTTATTTACCTTTTAATTGTGCACTTTCTCTTCTGAAATGGGAGCCAGTTTTGTTATTTACGGAACTTGAAATGGTTTGCGATTAGTACAGCAGTTCTTGGCGTGCACGAGAATTTCAGATTTTCTATATATACATGATGCGATTCATGTTTGAATTCCTTTGCATTTATTTTGGCATCGATTTTTTCTGCTTTAATTTATTGAAGATTCGATGTTCCAATTGTGTTTCATAATGAAACTTTTATGAAATATTTATACAGCAAGTGTTATTTGTATCGCAAGTTTTAGTGATGAAAAAAATATACATAAACGATAACTTTATATAGTTGTGTTGCATTTTATTCTATAAAAATGGCGCGTTGTCATAATTTGAGTAACAGTTCTTTGCCAGATTTTTATCTAAATTTTTTGGTTTGGTAGAACTTTTAAACAAAACTACAATTTTCTCATTGCTGATCAAAATTTATTAATAGAAGATTAAATTTGAAAGTAAAACAAGTCAAGAAATAAGTGAAAAAATATTGATCTTTTAAAATTACAAAGTGTTTAATTGACTTTACTTAAGATGTTCTTTATATGTATTACAAAAGAAAAATAATTTGCAAATACTGAATGAATTCCTTTCATTTGACTGAAAATTACCAATCTTTAAAATGGCGGATTCGTAATGCCACAGTTCAGAATAAATTGCAAGAATTCTTTCTACCCAAGTATTTGTATTTAAAGAAGTAGTATTTATATTTGAAGAAATTTAATTTAAATATCAAAGTTCGTTTTTAATGTTGGCAATATTTAAATGTATAAACAAGTTCTAGTATGAAAAGTCATTTTTAAAATACCACTAATAGAAGTTTTTAATTTCTTTACATTAACTTTTATGAAAAAATTCATTTTTAAAGGTAATTTTGTTGGATTTTTAAGTAAAAACACTATTTTTTTTTTCTTTATCTGTATTGCTGTATAATAAATCATAGCATACGATAGATCTACTTTGCTTTATCTGATGGTTTGTGGTACCATTTAAAACATTTTTTAAATATCGATAAACAAAGTATAAAAAATGAATTGTGGTTAATGCTTCTAGGATATGAGGATTGCCGCTAGTTAAAAACAACGGAGACTCCAACCATGCTGGGAAGTTGCGTCGTTCTCGATTGCGGTTACTAATCCAGCGGCAAACAACCTCACGTGTTTATTCCATCACCTTGACATGAGAACGGCAACCCTCCATTACAAATTTCACTCACGCTGTTTAGTCAGCGGTAATAGTTAAAATAATAACAATAAAAAAAAAGAAGTGGTAGGGCTGGAATTGACGTGATTTCTGCCGGAATCGTCCGTTTCCTCCCCAACACCTGTGGGATGATCATTCATCGACCTTTTTCGTGTGACGTGATTGGCTGGTTGGTCTGTGTTGGTGTAAAATTACGGATCTAATGCGGGTGTCACTCTGTGGTGTGAGGTATGCAGGCATGATGCTGAATGTTGACTTCAGTTGCTAATATTACGCCAGCATTTCTAGTATTTTGTGGTAGTAGCAGCTCTGGTTCTCGGTAAACCAAGTACATGTTGGGGCAAAGAGGAAATACCACGAATTCTAGAAATGTTCAAGTTACAGAATAACAATTCAGTTAATATTGAGCGTCTCGATTTAAAATCTTCTATTACATTTTTAGTACTTGTTTTTCTGAGTAATTTTGAATTTTATATAATTATCTGGATGTTACTATCCAGATAATTAAAGTATGTTAGTAATTCTTCTTCAATGTTAAGCTGTTCGTATAATTCCTTAATTAAAAATAAAAAAAAAGTTTAGTGGACTGTTTATTATTTTTCTGAAGCATTTTTCTTTATTTAAAAGTCTGTTCATGTTTCTGTATAAAATATTTCAGCCAATATCATCATCAATAGTATAAGCCCAGTTTGGGCCAAGTCTTTCCTTTAAAGAGATTTCTATGTATTCCTCTGGGTGGCAATAGTTCCTCCAATTCTTAATTTTTAGTACAGCAAAATCTTTTTTAACTGCGTATATTCATCTCTACTTGAGTCGTCCTCTTTGTCTCTGTGGCTTTGCCAAAACTGGCCTTTTTACACGGCTCAAATCATTCTTTCTAAATACATGTTTGATTTATCTCTCTACGGTCTTTTTTTTCGCACATTTTGGGCTAATTAAGCCGGGACCTACTGTTTAATGTGGATTCCGAACCAGTTGAAACATCCATGTTACCGCCAGTATTCGAAGCTAGAGTCTGTGGTACCAAGGACCAGAGCTCTAGCCAGTTGGCAATCAGGCTGCTCTAAATACGTGAAAGCCCAATTTAATCTATTGATCTTAATAAATTAAATAATATTTGGGTCATTATAGCATTGAAATTTCTGCGTTGTACAATCTTCTCCAAGAATCGCTTTCTCTAACACCTCCAAGAATGGTCTTTGAAATCATCCACTCTTAATCTAATATGTCGACAGAATATTCTTCTAAAACTTGCTCAATCCTTTTTGTTTCTACGGGTGAATTGTCACGTTGACGAATTGTGAAAACTTTCATTAACTAATTTCCCCTTCCACGGATCTGGAGCACTTTTATTACTCTTACACATGCGTATCAATTATATCTCCCGGTGTTTGTTCTAAAGAATTTCTATTATTAAACCAAAATCAATGCCTCCTTTTAAGAGGCGCAGGAATGTTTCTACACGAATAACAACAATATCCCGAGATCATTATCAAGTATTCATGAATTCTTAAGAACCATTTAGCGAGAGTCCCTGTCGCCCTGTTCACAAAAGGTCCTTTTTGTTACTCCCCCAACATCGCTCCATTTTATCAGCAGCAGCGAATGCGATTCTCCATTCACGACACACGCAAGGCGCGCTAATGAGCGATCCACCCACTATATTCGAAAAATTTAATGACACGTCTTCTCTCAAGCTCCACAGAAAGAGGAAATGCTCTAATTTGTGTCGTTCCAACAATGCAGCAGACGATTTCCCCTTCGCCATCTTCAATTGTTCCGAGGGGAAAAAGGAATGTTTTCATTTCACAATGGTTTTTCTCTCTCCGGAGGAAGTGTGTGTTGCTTATCACACACATCCCCGTGTGTGGAAATTGCTTCCTGTGTGCCGATTTCGATTTTTGCAGATGGGATGCTTCGCAGATTGTGCAGACAAGAAAACGCGTGGAAATTCCTTTGTGTAGGTGTATACGCAGTTCGTAGTATTTGATGTTTTCATTCAAGGTGTCCTGTTTTTTGCGGCCTTCGAATTTTAGTGTTTGCACATTTTCTGCTTATGAATGTCAATCATGGATGTTCAAGATAAATTGTATAACATTTTTAATATTTGCACATTTGCTGCGTATGAATGTCGATCAGGCATGGGCAACATAAATTGTGTAATTTTAGTGTGTGTAGAATTACTAAGTGTGAATATCGATCAGTAATGGGCAACATAAATTGTTATATTTTAATTTGCAGAATTGCTACGTATGAATTTAGATCAGGGATGGGCAACATAAATTGTGTAAGCATATCGAGTTTCTATGTTGAAATTTAACTCTGATATAATTTGATTTGCAAAACAGATGAGGTTTAAAAAGAATTAGGATAAATGGTATTCATAAAAAAAATATATACATCTCAAAAGAAATATTTTTAAATATCGAGAAGCTTGTTTACAAATTTATTAACTAGTGTCCAAACTATTTGAATTGCTTAAATTTAAAATCATATCGAATCAAATATTTTAATTTCTAATAATTTTTACATCGAAAATGGCAGATATGCCATCAAGAAGTTTTATTTTATTCGGCAACGTAGGAGTTATTAGAAGTTAAAGCCTCTTGTCATTTTAAACATTCATAATTTTTATAATTAAAAATGAAATTAAACAATTCATCAACTTGAAAGAAATTTACTTTATTTTTTAACTCTCAAATTTGTTTTACTCCAATCGAGAATTTTGTGAAGAGTCAAAATTTTCTGATTTTCAAATTCCAGAAAATAATTTCCCTTTTAAAATCAAATGCAATTATAACTTTTTTTCCAGGTTCAGAAAGAAATTTATTCGTAATTTCAAAGGCTTTTTTCTTTTATTGAATAAGTTTCCCATTCGTTATTGCTGATCGAGTACAATTTTCTATTAAGCTGATTGTAGTAGAAACGAATCGTAGCCTCAAACCCCGTACGCTTGACTTAGTATATCTGCTTCGAGATTATGCTGGTGGAGTATTATACTCCATCCCATTGAAATCACTGCTGGATATTTTAGATCCAAACGATTGCTTCATCGACGAAGCATGATTAATTTTCAGTCAGAAAGTTGCATCTCATAAAAGAGGCATTCTTGTAGAACTCCATAATTCCAACGAAAACGACATATCGTGGTAAAAGAGGAAAGTTTTCCAACGAGTTTCTTCCCATTCATATCACTTCAGTTCTTTTTTTCCATTTCGGCCGACGATTCTCGACCGGAAAACTCTTCTCGAACATTACTTCCGTTCTTGCGTTGCCATTCGAGAATCCATCTTTAAAATATACACGACACACTGGTACTTCGAAGTAATCGCCACATCCTGTTTATCTTACTCTCGAATCAGCTGTTATGTTTCAGGCTGAGAATTCTTTTTTTTTACATATATTATTTAGAATATCGAATGAAATGTTATCTCTTTGACCTGTCTTTTAGCTTTAAAGATCTTTTTCAGATATAGAACAGATTTTTTTTTTTTCTCTTCTACTCCCCCTCCCTCCTTGTAATTTACTTTCAAAACACGGCGATAAAAACAGTAGGTTTTTCATATACTTCCTGTTTAGACCATTTTTCATATTTTTTACAGTGAGGATGGGATGGTAAAAGTTCTCGAGGAATCCTTTCGTCATCGTGTCTGTGTGACCCAAATAAAGCCCTTCTAAAAATTCTGTAATAAGGTTTAAGCTTTCAGAGAATCCCACGATGAAAACACGCCTCACAAAAACATGTGCAGTTTGGACTTAAGTCCTGATTTTCATTCGTCTTTGGTTTCGTATATTATTGGACACTTTTCGCTAACATGTGTTCTGTAACATATTTTCTTTGTTTCATTCAAAATTACTTTGAAAAAAATTTTTTTCAACAAATAGATGCAGAATTCTATCGAATTATATCACGCTTTCGAGTATTATAAAATTGTGAAGTCTGATATCAATTATCTTGATACTCAGTCATGTAATTGCAATGCAATTTGGTTCTTTTTGTACATTGTCCTGTCCTGTACTTTTCTTTTTGTACATTGTCCTGTGCTTTTGATTCTTTCTGTACGAAAGACGTAGGTTTAAAAATTTAATTGACTTCTTAAAATTAATTCTTTAAACCTGTTTCTTCCGTTTGAAATTGTTCGAAACACATTCTGGCAATATATTTAGAAATATTTCAAAATACTTTATTCTACGCTTTCTATGTATAAAAAAACCTATCTGAAGTGAGAAACTTATAAACTTTCATACAAACATAGCAATTTTTAGAATAATACATCTTCCTTTTACAAATTTTATGTAATTTTAAAAATTGAAGAACTAATTCCAAATAAGCAGAAGCTTATGATTCGTCGATTAGGATTGGTTTTGGAAATCGAAGTATTCGAAGAAAAGTATGTCGGTTTCACGGTGATTAACGCTGTTTCTCAAATGTGGCAATACATTTGTATGTATGATAAGTACAGTGATCACGTGATTCAACTTCATAGGTCTAGAGAAAGGACATTCTACGTCACAAAGTTTCACATTTGCGTGACATTTCGCTACTAGTACGCTCTAGTTTTGAAAAGTGAATGGGGATTGACGTAAATAAGGCACCGCCTCCGCGTATGTCGTTTAATGGCGGAAAAATTGTATGGCATGCGGAGTGTGGCATCGTTTTTTCCCGAATGTTTTTACACACCTAACGACTTTCCTTTTGATAGGTGTCGTTATGGCAATTATTGAAACAACAAACCTAAATTGACATCCAGCTGCTGAGAAACCATAACCTTGACCTTTGTGTTGGATGGCTGCAGACAATTTATTCATGTTTTGTAGTCGAACAAACCATAAGTGCGTGGGTGTTGATGTACCCTCCGACCCAAATACGGTCCGGTGGAAGAAATAAAAAGTCGTATGCTAAGTTTCCGCCGGTACAGGGGAGGAGAGATGTTAATAATGATTAGGGGAGGGTGGGAAATCGTCGGGGCAGGATTTTTGAGGCCTTGCTCCCTTTTTGCGTCAGCCGAACGTCATAACCGCTGATATTCCCGCCTTTTTCCGTGTGTACGTCATTCCTTTAACCCTCGGCACGCGACCGGATTCTTGAAGAGTGTTGTGGAAGTCGCTTTTCCTTTCTCCCTCCCCCTCGTTAGTTTCCGGTTCACTTCATTTCGGTTTTTGAAATGTGGGTTTTATTATCCTTGAGTGGTTTTTTACTTCGAACAGGATTTGTGAATACTTATTGTAGGGTATTTCTCATTCGCTTTCAGTTTAGAATACATATCGTAACTTTTCCTTGTCATTAAGTCACATTCAGTGAATGATTGTATCAAAATCATAGTGAGTGGATTTCAAGTAGAAATAAAACATTTCATGTTGGGTATTTTAGTTCAATTTATTATTGTGAAGAGTAATTTTTTCTTGACAAATCCTAATTGGTCTTGATGTTTCGTCATAACTCTGTGTGATAAACACAAGTGCTTTTTGTGTGTGTGTTAAAATCTCTAATTTCTGGTGTAATATCTACAAAAGAATGAAAACACGTTTTCAGTGTCAACGTTAACACCTCAGACAGATTTATAAAGAAATACAAAGACAAAAAAAAAACATGGCATTTTCGTATAATTTAGAAATAATGAATGGGAATGTGTTGTACTTTTGTATATAGATATATGGTGACACCTGTACGATTTTCTTGTTTAATAGGCAAATAGCGAAACGACGGCTTAATTTTCAATCGAAATTGTTGGAATGTAAGCAGATATTGCAATTATTGATTAAATAGTGTCAAAATAACATTCACAAAATTGCATTAAGAGTCGAGCCGAGTTCTGGCTCAACTTCCACATGTTAACTGAGGGTCAAAATTGTCATTTAGCGTAAGATTACCAATAAACCTTTACTACTGAAAATTGATTATAATTTCTTCTATGTTGAGAACTTTTGCCTTTTGCTGAGGGACCGTCTTTTTCTCCCGCAGGTGGTTTCCACAACTTCAGCCGGCTGTACCCGGAACTGGTGACGCAGAGCAGCCCCTGCCAGGCGAGCCCGCTGTCGTGCCCGCAGAGCCCCCGCGCCCCGGCCTCCTCCGGGCCCGTGGAGATCCTGGAGCACCTGTACCTGGGCAGCGCGCGCGACGCCGCCCGCAAGGAGCAGCTGCAGCAGCTGGGGGTGACCGCCCTTCTGAACGTGACGCAGCTCTGCCCCAACCTCTTCCAGGAGGCCTTCCTCTACAAGTGCATCCCCGTGCGGGACACGGGGGCCGAGGACATCGCCGCCTACTTCCAGGAGGCCATCAACTTCATCGGTGAGTCATCTTGACCATTTTATTCTTCTACACTTCGTGTGAATCGTATGCATATGAATCTTGTATGAATCGCATGCATACGAATCCCGAGGAGTTTTTAAGACTCAATTCAGTGCAATGCGCTCTCTGCCATAGTGCTTTCGCGCCATATACAAAACAGCCAATTTATAGTGTTAAAAGTATATCACGAATATTTAAAAAATCTATTTAACTTTTCTAGTCTAGTAAAGACTTAATAAAAAAGGAAGTGTCGTAAAAAGTTTCAAAACATACTTTTATTTTAATGTATCCAAGGCAAGAAAGGGGCGGAGTTAATCTTTTAGGGAAAAATCCAAGTTCTGTGTTAGGATTTTAATACTCTAAATTGCAATTATGAAGAAAAAAAAACTTATTAGGATAACATTTTCAAGTGTGATTAATGCTGTTTTGATTTGAATTCGCATTACGAATCATCTAATTTCATTTTTAATACAATTTCATTCATTCATTTGATGTAACAAATGGCGAAAAAATATATTCTAAATGTATTATGTAAGTGTATAATCGCTGTAAAAAATCTAATATTTAAAAAAACATGCATGATTGAATTAAATTGTGACCACACAAGTTGAGCCTTCGCAGAAACTTTTATTTTTCAAGATTTTGCCAAACTAATCGATTGCCTGTGGCAAAAAAAGATGCGGTGAATAGCGACGGAAATGGAATTTGCAATAGTTATTTTTCATTTTTGTGTTGTTGAATTTTTTTGAATATAATGGTCATCGCATACATTTATATAGCCAACATTTAGTTGTCCGTAATTCTAATCACTTCCTAATAAATTTACGTATTTTACTTCATACTTATACTCAAGGTCACACTAAATTACATAATTGAGAGAATTAAGTCTGAATTTCTTGGCATAGGGAGATATCGCAGTACACTACCAAGTGACGTGGTAATATCTGCAAGATAATATTTTCAAAAATTCAACTTTGTATAAGCATCTAATCTTATTTTGAAAATATATTTAGGATACATCCTAATATTGTAAATGTATTTAAAGTAACATTTTATTATCACAATACTTGTTTAAATATTTCATGCTATTTTATCCTGAACTATATTTATAGATACAGATATAAAAGAATTTTGGAAAACCTTGGCCTTAGTTCTTAAAATTTTACATACTTAATTCTTTTTTTAACCTTAGCCAGCTATTATCATTTCTTAATCTGAATGTACATTAACCGACGTAATATCACTATTCAAATATTAGCCAAAATCTCTTCGATGCCTTCAACTTTAATGTTTATCTCGACAAGAGATCGCATCCTGTGATATTTGAATAATAGTCCTGGTACCGCCGCTACTTCCATTGTTTGACCACCAGGTTCGTTACGTTGTAGCCGGTGTATTTGACCATGAAAAAAAAAACGTTGACAATAGCATTTCGAAACAGAAACAAATCATCCTCTGAAACATCACTGCTAAACTGGTACCAGTATATTTTCCGGCGGATTTCCGCAGGATAAGGGATATATTTCAAACGAAAGGCAAACATCCCTTCTTTTTATTGCCTCTGCTATTTTTTTACATAACTGTAACTTGGCAAGTAGGGAAGGCGCGCTGCTCGACAGCCAATAGCATTCTTCCTGCGCAAACCGGTTAGCCTCCTGATTGGTTAACGCTTTCAATGAGTATTATACTTATAAAATTGTTATTAGAATTCGGAATGCGTTAATTTTGATCATAATTAAGTAATTATAATCGAAAATTCGTTTTCATTCTACATATTCTGAATGTATTAAGTTATTTTTAATCGTGATAGAAAGGAATTTAATTTACGAAAATTCTTTTTTTCAAAAAAGTATTGCTTCACTTCTTAAATTGTTTTTTATTAAAATAAAATTAAATAAAAAGTTTTATATTACAATTAAAAATTTCATAATTTTTACGAATTTTTTTTTTTTTTTTTTTTTATTTTTATTTAATAAACAAGATTTCATAGAATTGTTTTGTTGTGTAGTATCGTCTGCTTTAATCTAAGAAACATTTATTTTAATTATAGTAATTAACACTATATTATTAGAATTTAAAAAAAAAAAATCAAAGGCGTACTAAATTTTTTTTCAATTTATTTTTATTTCTTATTTTCAATTATAATAATACAAAGCTTTTTAATATACAAGATTTTATAGAATTGTTTTGCTGCGTAATATCGTCGGCTTTAATCTGAAAAACACATAATTAGCTTATTTTAACTGTAATTAACATTATTTAGTTTATTTTAATTATTTAATACATAATTTAAAATTATCGGTTTCTTTCGAATTATTTTCACTGAACAGTAGAATACGAAATAAAATCCTTCTCCAGTCAGTCTTTTGGCAACAGTAATAAAAACAATAAAATCGTTTGCAATTTTAAATCTTTCATTATAATATCGTAATCAAAATAAGCTGTTAAACTAGCAGATGTTTCTTCGGTTGTTTTCATACAGAAAGTTATGGCGTGTCACTCGACGATTTCCGCAAATGGCGACTGTTTACTTTCTCATTTCGAGTCCTCCGTCATCTGGTCTTGCGTCTCTGCTATTCTCAGTGAAGCATCCTAATTAATATTTTTTAAGCGAGAGATGAGCTGGCACGATGAGAAGAGATCGCCAGAGCATTTCGTCACACGGGAGGAGGAAAAAAGAAAAAAAATGTTCCACGCGGGAAAAATGAGTTCTTTTTTTTGCGCGAGGCGTAGTAGTAGTAGTGGTGGTGGTGTGAGACGGGATGTCTCGTTTTAGAGCCTCCACCTGAAGGAGATGTTTCGCCAAGGAAGTCGGAGTGAGTGCGTATTCGGAATTAGAAACGGCCCGCCGCCCTTTTCCCCAAATAGAACTTCCTGTGCGCGCGCTCCGTAGAATATTGAACTGTTGTCCTTCGGCGCATTCTCTGGGGCTGAACCTCGCTCTAAAAACAGGGGGAAAAGTTTTTTTTAATGTTTTCAGGGGAAAAAAATTATTTTTAAAATTTATGTAAATATTAAACGTACCCACTTAAATTGAAAACGATAAATGAAATATTTATTTAATAAACATTAATGTTGCTATCGGTTTAAAAAAAAATTTATGATACCGTATATTTCCGGTACCTTATAAGTCGAGTTTTTCTGAAGGTAAACTATGGATGCCGATTTATTAAGAGATTCGTTAATCTCGCTAAACAGGTCTTAGTCGGCCTGCAAGCTATAAATCACTAAATATAGCATTTTATATTTTTATTTTAAGACTAAGTTGTTCATTTTATGAAAATAGGTTTTGTTTTTTTAAATTGTTTATATTGCTTTGTTGTGTCGTTGCCAAAACAAAATGTTGTATTTTTAAAAAATTTATTGTGAATAATAAACTTATCCACTTAAATATTTCATTTATTATTTTCAATATAATAAGTATTAATGGTTGTTATCGGTTTAAAAAGAAATTTATGATACCGTATATTTCCTGTATCTTCCTTATAAGTCGAGTTTTTCTGAAGGTCAACTGCAGGAGTCGATTTATTAACGGATTCCCTAATCTCGCAAAACAGGTCTTTTTCCGTTAGTCGGCCGCGAGCTATAAATCACTAAAATATAATTTTTATTTCTTCAGTTTATATTATTTCTTCAATTTTTTTTTTTTTCCCCTCATTTAAAATTGAGTTAACCTTTTTATGAAAATGAGTTTTGTTTTTTGAGTTGTTTATATTGCTGATTTGTTGTGTCGTTGCCAAAACAAAAATTTAATGTTTGCGTAATTTTCGCCCTACTAATGGTAAAGGTATACCGGAATACCGTAAATGATTGACATTCAAAAATAAAAATGTATACGTTTCTGGTATACGTGCAAAACGTATACTAGAAATAATAACAGAATACTGTAAATGATTGACATACAAAAATAAAAATGATAAAGGAAAAATGTTTTAATCCTATAGCTTACTTTTTGAGTGTTTTAAATTCAACTTTTATGCAAAAAGAAAGAAAAAATAGTTATATTAATCCTTCCGTGCACGTGCTTGTTTCTTAATAGTTAAGTTCAATTTACTTTCACTCAATGGAATGTCTGATTGCATATCGCCAATGCGTCTCGTTGTAGAATTTGTCCTCTTTATCCACAATCAGTGTATTTTTTGCTTATATACGGATTTTGATTTCTGAATAAATTCTTTCTAAGAAAAAAAACGCACTCTCGGCTTATATACGGTAATAATATGTGGACATTACAAAATTAAAATTCTGTAAACATGTACCATCTCGTCGCAGTTCGATATTTCATGCTTTTAAGCAATTAAAAGCAGTATTGCTGGCCTATTAACCGAATATCAAAATTTCTAATAAAAGAAATCAAACAGTAAATTTCTTGTGTTAAGTTCTCGTTACGGAGTATAGATATCTTTCTTGTATAGAGTTGGTTAGAAGCCACGCTGTTCGTAGAATGTCTTATAACCATAGGTAACAACAACATATTATCTATATTGAAACTCAATCCATACAAATTTTACCACTTACCGTAGAAACAAAAGAACATACATATATCGAAATCAAATTTGTAAAGGGAAAAGAAATGACATTCTTAGAAAAACAATCAATAGGCCTTAAAAACAAGTTAAATGTTCTAAGGATAAAAATTTAACAAGCCCAGAAGCATCATCATAAAAACCCGTGAACATGTTTCCTCTTGCCCTCCAGTATATAGAGTAAACAAATCACCATTATGTTGTAAGTTGACCAATCCCGAGCCAGCAGATAACCGACTGTTCATAAGACGGATAGTACCTTTGCAACTTTCATGGTACTACTTTCAAAATAGCATGGTGCAGATCGGGCCATTTCTATAGTAGGTAGTAAAATAAGCTTTTGGGAAGAAGGGGGGCATGCATTGAATGTTGGGGTATTTTCCCCTTCCCTCGAGCGCATTCCCTTGCGTGCGGATGGGGGTTTGACGCGTGATCAATTGTCCCGGTTCGCGCGATCTCCTGCTAAAAGGGGGCTCCGCCTAGCGGAAGTCCCCGATTTAGAGCTCCGGGAGGGGCATGCTTCCTTCGCGGGGACGGATGCAAATTCGTGCACGTGGCTTCTTCCCCCCTCTCTTTCCTTTAATTTCTGTGTGGTGCAGCCGAGCTCATTACGGGGGGCGAGGCGGTGTAGGACCTATTTTCGAATTTCTAAATTTAGTAGTGTTTCGGATGTGGTCAGGGGGCAGGTATAGTGTGTCGTAAATAAGTGTTTTGTAGCATGACTAGAGAGGGTTTCCTGTTTCTTCGTTTTGTATGTTCTGGAATCGGTGCCGTTGCCTTTGGCCAGCGAAATTCAGTACTTAATTTCCAATGCAATGGATAGTGGCAAATATATGCAGTGTGATATCATATGAAAGATATAAATTAACAGGGTAAAATAATTTTAATACAGTCGAAATTTGAGTTCTCTGTAAAATAAGTATTTGGATTGGTCCGTCATGGTTATGTAGGACGTAGTCTATCATGGAGTAAAGGGTAACAGAATTACTCGCATACATATTAACGTTATCAATATAGTGTAGAGTAGCTTTGATACCAGATTGTTTTACAAATAGGCACTTACACCAGCGATAACTAAAACCATTTTTACACTTGCATTGAAAGTGTAGTTGGGTTTGTCACTCTACGGTCATTTTTTTTTTTTTTTTTTTTGCACACTTTGGGCTTATTTAGACCGGGACCTACAGTTTAACGTGGATTCCGAACTACTCACAAACATCCATGCCATAGCCAGGATTCGAACTTGAAGTCTGTGCTACCAAAGGCCAGAGCACTAGCCAATTGGCCATCAGGACGGGTTGAATTGGCCATGAATTTTTTTTTTTTTTTTCCTACCAATTCTTTCTCGGTTATGTTTAATTTTCATTAAAAACTCAACCCAACAATATTAGTAAGTCTCTATAATTGTAATGTCTTTAATATTTATTAAAATCATATTTGGATCGTTCTTCTCGATGCCTGTATATGGAACAAATTCCATGGTAGCTTTAGCTCTGTAGTAAGATATATTTTCCCGAATGTTACAGGGGATCGTCCATCAATAACCAAACTTTGCTGCGTTTGCTATCTTCCAACTCAGATTGTATAAATTTGCAGCAATTTCCATTTAAAACTGCTCAAACATTATGTTACTACTGATATGTATATTCTTCATGGCATTGTGTGGTATATCTAAATCTTAAATCAGTCGGACAGACATGCATTCTGTGTTCGTTTAAAAATCGTTCGACTATCGCATATCTATCCGATCCACAATAGACAGACTCCATTGATGCTAGGTGTCGTTTATCTCTGCATCTTCTTGAACAATGACTTCGATCGGAGGTGTAATTGGGAGTGCATGCTTGGTTTCCGCTTACCATAGCGGGCTGCAAGAAGACAAACAAATGAGTTGTGTTTCGGATAGCCAGGTGATGATGCTTCTCGAGTGACATGCTAACCTCCTTTTTTGCAACTGTTGTGTACTCTGCCGATTGTTCTGCTGCTGTCCGTTGTCGGTACGGCACTCGATCGATCGTCGTAACCTTTGCATAATTTGTCGTGTCATTGTCTTCACGCATGTCGTACCCTAACGGTGTTCTACAAAGATTATTTGAAGAGAGAGATGAAAGAATTGTAGTGATAGAAACGTTGTTAGTTTTCTGTCCTTGAGGATGGGGAGAAAATAAGTTAATAAAATCTGACTTTTATCATGAATTTTTTTCATTTTGCAAGACTGAATGGTAATTTTATTTGTTTATGAATTTTACGATTGATTATTTCGAATTATTAGTTCTTTTAGGCTGTAATGGTATAATTACAATCGATTGGAATAATGTATAGATAAGTGAGGGGCCTGATGGCCGAGTGACTAGCGGTGGTGACCGGTCTTAATATGACTGTAAAACGTTGGTCTGAGAATCCTTTCTCGTAAAAAAGAAACTTTTGGAATTTACCTTGGCACACCATGGGGTTGTTGCGTCATTGAAGACTTGGTTTAGTTTGTCGCTCTACAACCATTTTGTGCATACTTTACGCTAATTAGACTTGGATCTGCAGTTTAACGTGGATTCCGAACCACTCGCAAACATCAACGCCGTCGTCAGGATTCGATGCTGAAGCCTGTGGTACTAAATTCCAGAGCGCTAGTCAATTGGCTATCAGGCCACCACCATTGAAAAATAGATAATTAACGTTTATTTCAGGCATTTATGTTAGTAGTTTTTTAACATTTTCAGTGTTGGTATTTGATTTAGTCCGGTGAGATAGATTTTTGTTTTGTATTTAAATCCAAAATAACTTTCAATATAAGTATTTTAATGTAATCGTGCATTGTTTGCTTGCTTTAATGCATCCATTTTGCACTGCACAAATAGAAGTTTAGTGAAAAAGCGCTGGGAAAAACGTTTTCTCAACCCAAAACCCAACCTCTTCCTTCTGCTGTTACTGCCATTTTTACTACCGGAACTGTAAAATATAGTTTACGATCTTCAATGTTTCCGTCATATATAATTTTTTTTTTTTTCCCTCTTCTGATATTTAGCTTTCCACTTTTGGCAACGCTCTCGTTGGGAACGAAAAAGAACCGCGAGAGAGGGGCGTTCGGTTATTTAAAAAAAGAAGCTGTTTGTTAAGAGGACTGTTTACGAGCACGGGGAGTTTTTACGATCTTTCCAAGGCCAGTTGTCCGGACCGCCTCGGATGAAAGGAAAATCGGGAAAGGAAAGAAGGAAAATAGAAAAAAAAAAATAACTGGAGCGAGGTGGAAAAAAGGTAAAGGCCCTCTCCAATGTCGCGCAGGAGGAAAAAATAGCGCACGAAAGCAATAAAAAGCCTCAATTCATTATGGCCGGTTGTGAATGGTGGAGTGAACCCTGCTGGGTCCATTACAATGAAACGTGCCCCTTCTTCGTGGTGGTGGTTTTGAACTTTCGAACGTTATTTGTGAGAAATAGAACTTATTAGTTAGTACTTGGGTGTGTTGGCTTAGTATTAAAACTACTATTGTTAGAATTAATTTACTGATCTTAGTGTTCTAACAAATAATCATTAATGACAAATAATCATTCATCCATTATACAATGAAATGTGCCCTTCTTAATGGTGGTTCGACGTTTCGAACTTTATTTGTGAGGAATAGAAATTATGAGTACTTGGATGTGTGTTGGTTTAGTATTAAAATTATTGTTAAAATTAATTTTCTGTCGATATTGGTGTTCTAAAAAATAATCAAGTAATCATCATCCATTGCATTGAAACATGCTCTTCTTGCTGGTGGTGTTCGAACGTTATTTGTGAGGAATAGAAGTTATGAGTACCTGGGTGTGTTGGCTTATTATTAAAACTACTATTGTTGGAATTAATTTTCTGTTGGTGTTAGTATTCTAACAAATAATCATAAAATAGTTATTCATCCATTACAATGAAACTTGCCCTTTTTGGTGGTGTTCGACATTTCGAACATTAACTGTGTGAAATAGAACTTATTAGTACTTGGGTGTGTTGGCTTAGTATTAAAACTGCTAGAACACTAACATCAACAGATAATTAATTGCAACAAATAACCATTATTAACAAATCATTCATCCATTACAATGAAACGTGCAATTTTTTTTGTTGGGGTTTGACGTTTCGAACGTTATTTATGAGGAATAGAAATTATTAGTACCTGGGTATGTTGGCTTAGTATTAAAACTATTGTTAAAATTAATTTTTTAATGTTCGTATTCTAACAAATATTCATTAAAGGTACATCTGAAATAGAATTTTATTAAACAGAGAACACATTATCTTGGAAGACAGCTTGCTCAGCAAGGCAAATCAAAATATATATACATAAGAGAGTATTAAAGGAAAAAATTAAATTAAAAAAATCAACAATCCGTCAGCGGTTCCTCTACTAACACGTCTACAGTTACTTTTATTTATAATACGATTGGTGTGTGACGTCAAAAAATCGTCACGTACGATCGCCGAGCTTTGTATAATGAGGGGATTGTTTCATGTTTATTATAAAGAACAAAGTAAAAAGTTAGATAAACATTCTAACGGTTTCTGCGTTTTCAAGGTTACAAATACTTTTTTTAAAAAAAACATTGTCAGATTTTTGACAGTGACCAATTTTTTTTTTTAAGAAATATTTTTGCACTTGCAGTATTTTTTTTTTAAGGAAATAATTTTTGCACGTAGGCAGTATTTCGTTTTTTTTGATGACCAAAACAAATGATCTTTTTTTTTTTTTCTTTCCAATATATAATTGCTAATTTCTACAACAAAAAAAAAATTATATTAAATATTATTTGCTAGTTTTGCAAAATAAAATATTTTCTTAAATATCATTTTGCAAAATTAGCAAATAATAATTTTAGAACAATTAGTAATAAAAAAAATTTTTTAATCAAAATTGGAGAATTTAGATTGGAAAATTCAAAATTTTATTTTATGTCAGAATTCTACAGTTATAATTGAAATACCTTACTAAACAATGTCTCTAATTAGAGTCCTTCAGTAAGTAAAAAAAAAAAAGGGAATTACATTAAAATTAACAAGATAATTATTCAGAAGCGCTGACGAATAAATATCGGATATCTCTACCCTTATATCGGATCCCTTTACATCCAACGATATCTCCTAAGCGGTTATACCGATTTCGAAGTTGAATCGCTTTTCTCCCGTTTGGATCAGCCTTTCATCTCCGAAGTGGTTATACCTGTTTTTAAAATTGTATATCGATGTGGAAATCGGAATCACGTTAACATCGATATTACAGCTAAGGATATCTTTTATCGTAATTCCGTTAAACATAATTAACATGAATGTGATTTTGGACTTAAAATTGATATTTCGATTTATCGCCCAACTATAATTTTGACAATTAATATTCAATTGACATGATTTCTTAAACGCTGATTATTGGTACACCGTTACTGACTTTACACCTAAATTCGAATATAATTCTATGATATTTCAGTGATTTTTAGAAGTATTGAAGATTTGTTTGGAAAATTACGCTTAAGGCATTTGATTTTACATATGGTGCTGCCATCTAGTGCTCAAAAATCGAAATATAATTAAAATTCACTAACTTTTTTATATCATGTGCTTTTTAGAGTTTGTTGTTCAGATTTATTTTATATAACTTTTATTCTTTTCCTTGCAGATCAAGTAAAGGAGCAAAATGGCAAAGTATTGGTCCACTGCCAAGCCGGCATCAGCCGATCTGCCACCATCTGCATTGCCTACCTCATGTCCACCAAAAGACTTAGGATGGAAGAGGCCTACAAATACGTAAAATCCCGCCGAAAGATCGTCTCTCCCAACTTCAGTTTCATGGGCCAACTGCTGTCCTTCGAAAACCAGATATTCTCATCAACATCCAGATATCATCTCCCTTCTCCCGGTTCACCCCTATTAGCAGTGGACGCGTCCACCCCCGATCCCGACTCGCTCACCCCATCCGCTAGCGCCAGTCACAGGACCGTCTTCGACTTCAAGATGCCGATATCTTCTACCCCGGACGAGACAGTGGCGGCATCTGGTGTGGAGAACGAGTACTCGATCGTGGACAATTGCCACAAACTGAGCCTATCGCCGTGTGTCACGTGACCTCCGGAGTCTGTCCACTCCTGGAAAGAATCGTACTTGTAATCTCTGGTCCAATACTCGCACCTGTTAAAGAAAAAAGACTTTTTTTGTAAAGAAATCATTTTATGAGTGTTATTTGTGTGGTGGCGTTTGCATATATTCATATTTCATCCATTGAGAATTATTAACCCGATTTCGGAAAATTTATTGTCTGTAGATTCAGATTTTACTTTGCAATAAGTGTTACGTATCGTATATGAAGGAATTAAAATGTACATAGTTTTTTTTTTTTTTTTTTTAAAAGATTTAAAAAAATAATGTATAATTTTTGGATATGTATTCGCACTAGTCCTGCCGTACTAGTCAGTGCAGTCAGTCAGTAGTAGAAGATATTATTTGTAGAAATTTAACAAAACATATATCTCGAAAAATAGGATTCGTCTTTTTAAGAAAAGAAAAAAAGGGAATATAATAACTTTTATAAAGAGCTTGTGTCTTATTGTAAAATCTTGGTATATTAAATTTTTTATATGTACTTGACATTGTTATTGGATTTAACGTAATTAACAGAAATCTAAACGGGAAAAAAAAAAAAAAAAAATTGCTCTGATCAATCGAATACTTGTTGAAAATGCTGTATAAATATGAGCTTAAAACGATTATGATTTTTTTAAATTGTTCACCTGTTACTTTTGTGTTCAAAAGAGCTCATTTCTGTACTGGTTTTCGAGGCTAGCTATATTTTACTTTAGTCAAAAAACAAAAATTGTTAGTGTAGTTAATTTAAAGGCACCATAGAATGGTCAGTTTTTTATTAAATTTTTTTAGGCATCTTTTTAAATCTATTGTAAACACTTGTTATTGATAACAATATCCACAATGTGGAAAGTGTTCAACAATAGACAAAACTAAAGTCGAATTTTTAAAAAAACAGCCTGGAAATAAAGTATGAAACGAGCTTTTCTGAGTTTGCTCAAACACGAGACTTAAACTTTTGAAAATATATATCTATAGTTTTTAAAATACTACTGCGAATCGCACATTACATCTAAAAACCAAATAAAGTAAATAGTATTTGAAAAACTCTTCTCTTTTTGTATTGGATTGTTCATATTTTATATAATTGGATTTTTATTTTTTTGTCTCCCGCCCGTAACATTGAAATTTGTGACCATTGTTCATATGTGACAAACTAGATTGTGCATTTTCTAGAGAAACTGGATTTTAAAATTTTCTTTTTCTGTGAGTATGTGGATCACCTTTGCTCTAGAAGAAACCTGCATCTGTTATGTGTCATGTGTATCTAGTCAACACTTGAAAGTAGCCATTGCACATTGTTGGATATCTGTGGAAAAATATACATATGAATAAATAATACCTTAAACTTCTAATATGAGACTTGTGTATTGTTTTCTTTGTACTTTTATTTATTGATTACAAAGTTTAGAATCATAGTATAACACGGTTCGTTAGACTCCGTTAGGAAATCTGTATTATACGACAAAAATTAAAGTTCCAAAATGAAAATTGTAATTCAACAACTTGCATACATAATATAAATGCAACGTAGCATATTGCAAATATAACATGCAAACTATAAATGCAACGTAGCATATTGCAAATATAACATGCAAAGTTGCATGATGCAAATATAACATTGCATGATGCAAATAACATAAATGCAAAGTTGCATGATGCAAATATAACATGCAAAGTTGCATGATGCAAATATAACATGTAAATGCAAAGTTGCATGATGCAAATATAACATGTAAATGCAAAGTTGCATAATGCAACGTTACATAATGCAAACTATAAATGCAACGTTACATAATGCAAATATAGCATGCAACTGTAATTACAACATTACATGCGTAGTATAAATGCAACATCTTTAACGAAATCGTGCGATTCGTCTTCGCGTACCAGAATTAGACTTAATGTTTGTCTACTGTTCGTCATTCTCTATTACTCCGATAGATGGCGTTAAGAATTACATGAAGTCAGTGTTACAGGCACAGACGCTAATTTGTAGTGCAACCTGACTCCATCATCGGTGTCATTTTGATATTGAATGGAACAAAACGTTACAAGGTATGAAGCAATTAAAAGGCAAATATAACATTCTATGTGACGGAGGGTGTAAAGAAGCGACGACGAGTTTTTATAAGGAACAATAGAACAGTTGTTTTCAAAGAGAAGGATCTTGAAGATTTCCCTATGGTATTTCAGAGAAATGTGTCCAGTCATAAAAATAAATATTGTCAGTTTTCCCTTTCAAAGACACTTTTCGTTATAAACAACTAACCTTTCTGGTTACTTTTTTTCTTCTATTATCCAAATATCAATTATTCTGCCTAGAGACCATTTAATAAGTTTAGTAAATTATCATATACATATGAATAGATACTTTAAACCTCTATATGCGACTTGTGTATTGTTTTTCTTTGTACATGAAGTCAGTGTTACAGACATAGTCTCCAATTTGTAGTACAACAGGACTCAGTCATCTGTGTCAGTTTGATATTGAACGGAACAAAACGTTACATACAAGGTACGAAACAATATTTAAAAAAAAGTTAAAAAGCAAATATAACGTTCTCTGTGTGGGGGAGGGTGTAAAGAAGTGATAACGAATTTGTATACAAAGGAATAGAACAATGGATTTCAAAGGGTGCCCTATGGTATTTCAGAGATATGTGTCTAGACATCAAAGTAAATATTGTTACAATTTTTCTTGTCAGTTTTCCCTTTCAAAGACAATTTTCATTATAAACAACTAACCTTTCTGGTTGCTTTTTTTCTTCTATTATCCAAATATCAAATATTCTGCTTAGATACCATTTATAAGTAGGTAAATTATCATCAACTAATAATACTAAATCACCAATGTTTACATTGTCCTTTGAAAATACCCATTTATTTCTATGTTGCATTTCGTTTAAGTAACTATGGTGCCATTTAATAAGCAGGTCAATTATAGACATATGAAACTTCTATGTGAGACTTGTGTATTGTTTTTCTTCGTACTTTTCTTTATTGACTGCATTTCAAAAAAACATTTTCATCAAAACTGCTGATATAATCGTGCTTGCAATTATTAAACTATTGAATCCGTGTATAACAAGGTTCGTTAGATTCCATTTGAAATTTTGTGTTATATGGGACAAATTAAAATTCGAAAGTCGTGATTTCAAAATTGTAATACAACATGACTCAAATAACTAATCATCGAAATGATTTTGATATTGATCGGGACAAAACATTGTATACAATTCAAGGAACAATACCAAAAAAGCTATTGAAAAGCAAATATGTTCTCTTGGAGAAGGGGGGACTTAACAAAGCCGTGTGATTAGTATTCGCGTACCAGGATCAGACTTAATGTATGTCTACTGTTCGTCATTCTCGATGACTGCGACAGATGGCGTTAAGAATGACATGAAGTTAGTGTTGCCGACACAGACGACAATTTGTAGTGCAACATGTCTAAATCATCGGTGTCATTTTGATATTGAATGGAACAAAACGTTACGTACAAGGTATGAAACAATATAAAGAAAACATTTTAAAAGGCAAATATTAACATTCTCTGAGAGGGAGGGAGAGTGTAAAGAAAAGTAACGAGTTTGCATACGAAAAAATAGAACAGTGGTTTTCAAAGGAAAGGATCTTGAAGATTTAAAGATGTGCCCAATGGTATTTCAGAGAAATATGCGTCCAGATATAAAAATAAATATTGTTACTCTTTTTCTTGTCGGTTTTCCCGCTCAAAGACAGTTTTCGTTAAAAACAACTAACCTTTCTGGTTGATTTTTTTTTTTTAATCTTCTATTATCCACATAAGAAGTGGCACATAGCCATAGCTTCCATGATTGGCTAGTAGAAGCGTAAACATCAATTTGATTTCAATGTAAAAAATATTTCCATTGCAACGTATAAGAATCTGCCGTCTGTAAGTAGTACTCTGTTTATGTCTTGATCATCTAACATTAACTGAAGAACTAGTAGTTATATCCACTGATCGTAGATTGGGGACTAAACATCAGGAATCTCTAAAAACCATTTGGTTTCATATAAAAGAAGAAAAGAGAATATCTATAAATGTTTTGAAAATTTTACTGTAATTTCTTATTACATTATTCTTTTCTTTATTTTTTTTGTCATTATTTTATTAATATTTGACTTAACTATTCTAACACATTTTCCAGAAATTTGTATATGGTGCGTCTACAATTGTTTGTAAGATTTTAAATGCGCCCCAACTTCAGAAAAGTTCAGGATAGAATAAATGAACTGCTCCGAATCAAAATTATAAAAAAAATGTAACGAAGCCATCTGTGTTAGGTCTTCGCGTACCTAGATCCAGGCCCACACACAGGAAAGTGGCTGGTGGGCTTGGTCTACCCTTCCCTCCCAAGCCCATAAATGGAATGTGTGTGAGTGTTGAACTTATGGCCACTTCCCACTTAGGCTCAGGGTTTTTTTTATTCGCCGTTAGATATTTAGTATTCCAGTGAATCATTTTTCTCATCAATGACAATTTTATTATCACGCCTTAATTTGTTGATTGAGCAGTCATTTTTCGTGTTTTACTTTTAATAAATGAAAATTGATATATAGACGTTAACATAACTATGTAATCGATGAGCTGGTAAAACATGCTGAATTTTAACATACCCCCCCCCTCCATCTTTGATCAGACTAACGTTTATTTACTGTTTATCAGTCTCCATCACTCGGATAAGTGCCTTTAGAAAAGTGTGTGTGAGAAATTATAGTTTTTCTAAGATTATATAATATTTGCTTCATTTTCACTACTATTCACTAGCTTCTTTATATTGTAACCGTGTTTTCTCCTACACACTGGCAAGAGCGTCCCCTGGCAGGTGTTCAGAAGAAGTGGTTATAGGTCTCGAGATTTTCACCCGAGGGGAAGTACAGCTCAATCAATCGCTTCTGTAGAGAAAAGGTTTAGTTTACAGTCACTCTTACAGAGAAAGGGAAATGCGTTAATAAAATTTTCATTATATTAAATTATACATGTAAAAGCGATTTTGTGCATAGCTGGTAATTAATTAGATATCTTGGAAAAAAATAAATTTGCATTTTTTTATACTCAGAAAATGAATAACAAGATTTATTAAAGTACTTCAAAATAACCAATTAAGAGAAGATTTGTTATATTCGCATTATGAAGCATGCTACAACAACTATATCGCCCATTTCGGGATATAAAGAAAAGGAGCGATATATCGAGAAGCTACTGTTTATTATATGGTTACGCATCCTGTAAGCTACAGGGGTTACACTATAATAAAATTTTATCTGAGGGTTTTATTGTAGATTTCATATTATCTGCATATAATCGCTTTCAAAAAATTATTATTATTATTCAATTTTGCTATATTTTTTGGTATATGCTCTTCTAATAAACAAAAGTACTGTAACGTCTGCCTATGCTAGATATATAAAGGCTTCAAGAAGAGGGCCACTTTCAGGTTCATGGGAGCACTTTAATCTTTATTTACAAACATTAAATATATATACAGAATTATATTTACATAAAAAATGAAACTAAAAGATAATTTGATTCACAAGTGCAGTTCACTCCAAGGATGGAGATTTTAAGAGTTATCTAGTCTACGACGAATCTAATGCACTGGTCTGCGGCAAACACACGGCGTGATACAGGAAACCACAAGGGGTTCACTTTATAAACAGGCGGAATCTCCGTCCTAATCAGTCACTTCAGAGAACAAAGAAAAACAACACTTCCGGCTGACTCGTCACAGAACTCTCTTTTTTCTTCCAAAAACCTCTCTTTAAAACAATTCGTCAAAGAGGGGAGATGATCAGTTCCATCACTTCTCATTGGAGCAGACTTTCTCAGTCCAAGGTCTATCACCAATCACAATGCAACAACTCATGGTGTAGTCCATATTCAATCTGTAATCGTTTCCACCTGTGAAGGTCGTAAGCATGATCGCTATTTTCATGAGATCTCATGATCCATGACACAGAATATCTGCTATCAGATTTGAGTAACAGGTTGTTCTTATTAGTACAAAACACCAATTACATGTAATATAACTACCCACAACATTGCTTATCTGCCATAAAATTTGAGTGATAGGTTGTTATTATGTACTTTTTAAAGAATATACATTCCTATCACAACGAAATGTTAGAACTCTTCCCGTGGGAAAAATGTTAGAACGTGGGAAAAATGCTACAGTACATTTAATGCTAAGGACATTTTAAAAAAAGTATATTTAAAAAAAAAAAGCTTATTTTTTCAACTAAATACGAATATTTAAGCAATTTATTACGTTACCTTTTAATCAAAACATTTAATTCAAAATTATACTTTCTTTTTTTTTTGACAAAATTGTTTGCTGATCATTTAAAATCATACGAAAGAAATCAATCAAAACAAGTTTTAAAATAAAATGTTCTTGATAAATTAATTTAATTTTCTGTATAAATTTTTTTCAACAAAAATTGGAGTTTAAAAAAAAAGAAAAAAAGAAAAAGAACTTTACGACGTAGTTCTAAGTATTGCACTTTGAAGCCACACTTTTATTTTTAGTCATTATTTCCTCTAAAAATATATAATTTCCTAATAATAATAAAATTCCTCTATAATATATTATCCGTATATTATAGAATATTGGAAATATAATGCATTACTTAATATTGCATAAGATTCGAATTATTTTCAAATTCGTCAATATTATATAAAAGTATGTCACAAAAAAAAAAAAAAAAAAAAAACTGATTAACTGAATATGCCGGAAATGAAAATTTCGGCAGATGCACGAAATTATTTTAAGAGAAATGTCGAAATTTGCTGTAACGTAACTTCCTTCCAGATATTTCGAAACTGCCTTATTTTCACGTTACTAATTAATTAAATCGTACACGTTATTTGTTATTTTCTTGTTTGGGTCGATAGAAAATAACTGGACAATTTTAGATTCGACACGTGAAGAATTTGTACGAATATTAAATAAATTTGGTGTTTTCAGACTTTCTCACATACTACTGTGTCCAAAAAGTAAGACCATATTTTCAATTTAAAATTCCTAGGGCTTATGGAATTTCAATTTTTTTTTTTTTCTTTTTTAGATTGCTAGCACTGTCCTTGACGTCTGTGTGTAATGACGTCAAAATATTCATTAATGTTTGAGTTACGCTTGACTTTGTGAGACGCTAAAACTGATTCCGGCGATTTTTGAAATGTCTGAATTAATTGAGCAAAGAACTTGCATTAAATTTTGTTTGAAGAAACGTATAGAATGTTGCAGAAGGCATTTGGTGAGCATTCCTATATCGGAAAGAAATGTTGACAAGTGGTATAAACAGTTCAAAGAAGGCAGAGAACGCGTTGAAGACGAAGAGCCCTCTGGCCGACCCTCAACCTCAACCGACGAAGCTCATGTCCAAAAAATTAAAGATTTGCTGCTTGCAGACCATCGATTTACAATTAGAGACCTTACTGATGATGTTGGAATTTCAAAAGAATTGGTCAATTTCATTTTGGGCCTCAAACGCGTCAAATCTAGATTGGTACCGAAAACACTGAATGCGCCAGCTCACACTGCATTGATTCTTCGTGACTTTTTGGGCCAAAAATTAAACCCATATCATTCCACAACCACCGTATTCCCACGTGCGACTTCTGGCTATTCCCTAAACTCAAAAGACCACTGCGGAGACACCGTTTTGTGTCGATTAAAGAGATTCAACGTGAATAGCCGCTCGCTTTGAAGGCCATCCCTGCCGATGACTTTTAAGCATGCATTGAGGATTGGAGAAAAGGTTGGCATAAGTGCATTGTGTCCGGAGGGGATTACTTTGAAGGCAATGCAATAAATTTGGAAGAATAAATAAAGAGTTTTTGAAAAAAGAAATAATTGATCTTACTTTTTGGGCACAGTTGTAAATTGGACCAAATAGCATGTAAAGCGTATATTCAACTTCTTTTCAAAATAAAGATTGTAATTTTTATATAAAAAATTGGAAAAGTGTTCTTTGCTCTACTATTGATAGAAAAAGGTATTGATTGCTTCCAATATAAGGATTATTGTTGCTATTTATCCCACTTTGTAGTCCTCTAGATCAAACTTACCTAACCCGTAGGGACTCATAGTTGAAGGGAAGGGGGGCAGCTTCTGCTGTGATGAACCACCCGTAGGCATAAGTCTCACTTGGCTCCGTGACGCTCTACAGTCATAGGGGACCTGGACCTACGGCTTAAAATAGATTCCGAACCTACAAACATCCATGGCACCACCGGGACTTGAACCCGAAACCTGTGGTACCGAGAGCTGAACACTCGGCCATTCATGTCCGGATTATATTGTAATCACCTATTCCATTGTAATTTGTAACTAATATTTCAAAATGTAGCATCTGGGATGGTCGCATCCTCAAACAGCTCAAGTTTATTTTCAAAACTCACAAAGTGGTTCTGGAAGTTTCAAGTTTGAATCCGCTGGGGGGAGGAGGGGGGAGTTACTTGCAATCATGGTTTTAAGAAACGAGGAGAGTCAGTGGTCGTTTAGCAACGTGTATAAGTTTCTCACATTTGAGGTAAGGATGCAGGACTAGTAGGAGTTTTTAAGTTTTCCTCTCATACGACATGTGAATGTGGTTTAGTTACCTCTAAACGTTTTGTCGTAAGACAATATCCTTCTTTCATCACTTGTCAGTGTTCGTGATATACATAAATGGAACAAAATATACACCGACGGACATCCTAAATATATGTGAGTTTAATGAACTACTGATTACATAAAAGAAAATGTATAAGGCTGGTTTAAACCTGATGTGTATATACAAGTAGTTATCAAAATAATAGAAACACCTGTGAATAAAAGTGTCATTTAAGAATGCACTTTTTAGCATTAAAATGTACTCTTAGCTACCATTTTTTTTTTAATATAAAAAGTATCTATCATAGTAATATGAGGTAGCTTAAGGGAAGCTGTACTCGTGTTGGATTTTTGTCAAAAGCGTAAAGCGTCAGACCTCACAGATTTCAAAGAGGCCAAATTGTAGGAGCTCGATTAGCTGGAGCAACTGTAACAAAAACCCCAGCTTTTATTCGTTTCTGGAGGTACTGTATCATAGTTATGACAGCGTACACACAGCGCGGTAGGCCAAGCTCGGCAAAGCAAAAGAGTGGACGGAAGGAGAAGCTCAGTGAAAGTGACTGACGGGTATTGAAGAGAATTGTGATGTCTAGAAAGAGAGCAACTGCAGCAAAAGTGACCGCATAGCTCAATCAGCGTCTGGATTCTCCAGTGTCAATCATTGCAGTTAATAAATAGGGCATTTATCGCAGAACAGCAATTCCCAAGCCACTTGTTGCATCTGTTAATGCCAAACGTCGTCTACGTGTAATGTTTACATACCAATAGCTGGCTGAAGGGCATTGCCTTAAGACTGCGACAAGACTTTTATAGGTAACTAAACCCCATTTGCATGACTTGTGGTAAAGATCACGAAAAACTTTCATTAGACAGCCTTATTGTCGTTGCGAGATGCTGTCGAGACGCAGCCATATCATTGATTCACGCACAATGTTTAAGTCGCTTGATTATGATTGCCTCGACATGATTGCAAGGAACCTTTCCACTAGATTCAAACTTGAAACTTTCAGAATGATAGCTAAGCACGTTGCCATGTTTGAAAATAAACTATTAAAATGAAACTAGAAAAAAAAAAAAAATTCAAATATAATTCAGTTTCAAAACAATTTGTTATTTTTTACTAAAAGCCAAAATATTTAGCATTGTTAAAAATTATGATGAATATTATATTTATTTTTATGATAAAAATTCAAGTATGAAATCGTTCGTTCGTATTGCACAATAAAATCTAAATTTCAGTGCTCCGATTCATCCCAAAGCTTTCGACATCGCCCTACGATACGTTGTTGTTATCGCTAGAGATGTCTTCACTTTGACTCATTTTTTGCTTAAAAAAATAACGGAAAATAAATGCAAGCAGTAACATGCAATATATAACGAGCAGCCTCGTCAAATTTTTTTGGGTACTGAAGGACATCCAGTCAAATGTCTGCAAAACGGAAGGAAATTGCGATATGATGACTGTTGCCAGATGTACGCATGATTTTATGAGTCAACACGAGTTTGCTTTGGCATAATACAAGGTAACCCGAAATATTCGTTTTATTTCAGAATTAAGAATTTAATTATTGTATAACCAAACTCGCAGTGTTAGGAAAGCACAGAAATATTTATTTGAAATAATCCGCTAAATACATTCAGAATAATTTCCTCTAAGTATATTTGTAATAATCTGCTTAATACATTCGGAATAATTATCCCCTCATTATATTCGGAATAATCTTCTAAATACACTCGAAATAATTTCCTCTAAGTATATTCGGAATAATCCGTTAAATAAATTCCGAATAATTTCTTCTATGTATATATGGAATAATCCGCTAAATAAATTCGAAATAATTTCCTCTAAATATATTTAGAATAATCTGCTTAATACATTCGGAATAATTTCTTCTAAATATATTCGGAATAATCAGCTGAGGCATTCAGAATAATTTTCATTAAGTACATTCAGAATAATCCGTTAAATAAATTCGGAATAATTTCCTCAAAGTATATTCGGAATAATATGCTAAGTACAGTCGAATTACTATAAGAGGCTAATTAAATTTCATTGACATAGTACCCATTTCATTACGTGAACTTCCTTTGTTTTCTACATTAGATCATTTGTAAAGATTAAAGGTACTCCAGTACAACTTGTTTACAATAACTGAAATTAATTTATGCGATAAAGATAGAACAACTTCTAATTTTCAGCGGGCAATGCTCACAATTTTTCGATTTTTCAGGATGGTTTGTAAGAATGTGTGAATCACCAATGGAAAAAAAAAGGTTTTACCAGAATTCCGGAACAGTATTCCAGCAACCATTAGTTACGCAAAAAAGTAGAAAAAAAAAATGTAATGTCACAGGGTTATGTGAAATATCGTCAGACAAAACAAAGTATTTATCAAAAAATGTTATGTAACATTGTTGGCTAACTAGAACATTATTATTTTTTTAAGGGGATTCCTTTTTTTGATGTGTCATGTATTTCAGTTTTTATTCTAACAAATGACGTGGCGTTCGTTTGGTGTGAAAAATACATCACTGGTAAGAAGTAGATTTAGATAAACATTCTATACTAATATTTAAAACCTTCCTACAAATGACTTTGAAAAAAATCTTGGTGAAAAATAGCTGTGAAATTTGTCACAAAGAATACTATCACTCTATAAGTAATAGTGTTGACTCATTTCCACAACAATGATTTTCATATTTATGTAATGACATGAACTAGGAAATTTCTACGTATTTATTCAGAAAATTTACGAAGATATAGTTCATAAAAATTGAAACATTCGAGTTTTCAAAATGTATAATGAATATAAAATTGTTTAAATATAATAATAAAAAAATCTGTAATTTTCTATATAATTGTTTAAATATAATAATAAAATGTATTTCTAGATCTTTAAAAGAGTGTGAAAAGTAGTTGTACCAATTTTTATGAAATTTCATGGTAAAGTCTTTCAGTTTTTTTTTATTTTCAAAGATTATTTCAAAGATCAATTTTAGTTATTACTTTTGAGTTTTTACAGAAATAAAATTTTCCAAAGAATGCATTTCTAAATCGCTATTTCCGTTTTAAACAACTATCAAGTTTTGTAATTAGGGGCCTGATGGCCGAGTGGTTAGCTGTCTGGCTCTCTCGGTACCATAGGTATCAGGTTCAAATCCCGGCGTTGCCCCCTGGGTGTTTGTAGTGGTTCGGAATCCACTTTAAGCCGTAGGTCCCGGTCCTAATAGGATCGTAGAGCGTTGAGGGGGCATTGTGACTCCGCGTCCGTGGCTTACCATCAAGTTACACGCGCCTCCTGGGTAATGCAAAGTGAGTAAGATCTGTGCCGCGCTTGCCTTAAGGCATCCGAGACCAAGCTGTCTAAGTGTTTACCAGCTGCATTAGAGCAACTTTTGTAATTTAATGTCTGACAATGGTTTTTAAAAGAGAGTTTCTTTTTTTTTTTTAAATTAATATATGTGAATGATTTTTGATTTCCAATGTAGTTGGATGTCCGACTTTCCGAATTTACTGGAGGTGTCTATTGCAAATGCTGCTTTCAGAAACGAGGAGAATCGATGGTGATTGTAACAATGCGTGTAAAGCGTATTCTATCGATAGTCACACTGAATGATGGGAGTTTGCAGGCTTTTCTTCCATACGAAACGCAAATGCGCGTAGTTATAAGTAAGAGTCTTCCAAGAAGGAGGGTATGATTAAATCCCTCTGGTTAAGGAAGCTATCCGCAACAAAAATCATCTTCGTTATGTTTAGGTTAGGTTATGTCACTCTTCTGCCATTTTATGCATACTTTAGGCTAATTAGTCCGGGACCTACAGTTTAACTCGTTGTGGAGGAGAATACAGCAGTATCCGTCTTTGTTAAGTTGAAGAGAGGTACGATTAAATACTTTTTCTTTATGGAAGAACAGAAATCCTCTTCTTCATGTAGGGGAGGCAACAGAATCCATCTTTGTTAAGGATGGAGAAGGCGTAGAGATAGAAAAAATTTGAGAATCACAGAAAAGCAGCATAGTTCCGAACGTTTATATTATTAAATAAATAGAATTTTTTTTTAAAGAAAAAATTAGCCCGATTCAGCATTCAAAAATTAAACCAAAACAATATAGAAAAGAGGGGGAAAAGCCCCACACATTTACAGTACTTCGTTCCATCCAATCAGATGTTTTTCAACTCTACATGATTTGCATAAAACGCTGACGGTTTTAATACAAAGCCAATTATCTTTCACGGCACCTTTCCTTTTGTATTCGAGTACGTCAGAAATATTCTGGAAACAATCAACACGAATCGTTACTTTGTTTCACAGTTATTATCGTAAGTGATAACTATTGTTTTATTGAAAACCTTTTAGAGAAAGATAGATGGCGGAAAGTGACACTTTATCGAAATCACATTCATTATGTCACGTTAAGTTATTATGGTATCACGTTATCTGTGAAAACCAATACCTATTGCAATCCTGCGTGTCATCATATCTCTATGCATTCAGCCCTTCGTTGGGGAGGATATTTGTTTACTTTTGATTTCGTTTATTTATTTTTTAGTTTAGCTTTGAGATTGAGATGACTCTTTACTACAGGGAGACACAGGCTGTTGTTCGTTTCACTTTATGCCCCTTTGAAAAGACTTAAAATTTTTTATAAATTAATTTTTTTTTATAAATTTTTTGAAAGTTTTTCAGATATTGAAAAAAGGCTACAACCTAACACATAATCCAGCTTAAGCTCGTTAATAAGTTGACAGTAAAATATTTGAAAAATATTTTATTTGATGTGTTCTAATTTAATATTAGTATTTTTTTTTTAAGTATCTTAATACGAGCTGTTGATTTTTAAGACATTTTTTTTATATTTTTTATTTCCAATGACGTGAAGTACATAACATATAAACAAATACAACAAAGTAAGAACAAAAACATCAAAACATAGAACAAGTAAAGAGCGAAGTCATCACCTCAAGAGCTCTCTGGCACACCAATATCTTGCAATCTCGGAGTCAGTTCCATGGAATATCTTGCAACATTGCAGGTATTTTCTATTCACAGGCTCTTTCAAGCCACAAAGACGACACTAGGGATGGTCATATACACATTTACGATATAAGTGTTCCCCCAGACAGCCATGTCCTGTTATAAGTGTGATAAGAGCTACTGCATTTTGACTAGGCTTGTATGGTCTATCTCACTCCAATTCTCCCACTTTATTCTCTCCCTTAGCTCAAGCGGCCTGATGGCCAACTAGCTAGCGCTCTGGCCTTTGGTACCACAGGCTCCAGGTTCGAATTCTGGCGTTGGCATGGATGTTTGTGAGTGGTTCGGAATCTACTTTAAACTATAGGTCCCGGTCTGTTTAGCCTAAAGTGTGCACAAGATGACCGTAGAGCGACAAACCAAACCAAACCAGAAGCTCATGTTCATGATGTTTTATATATATATAGTGTTACAGAATAGTACGCCATTCTAGAATAATTTGGTTGAAACTATTCAGTGCCTTTTCGAGCAAGGAAATCAGCCTGCTCGTCACCATAGATACCGCAGTGGCTAGGTATCCACTGGAGAACTACCCTTTTGTTCTTCTGCTCTAGAAGTCCGATCAGCTCCCATTACTTAAGTATTTTATTAGAAAATGTGCTCCCCAGTGAACTAATTGTTTGAATTGCAACCTGGGAATCGGTCAATAATACGACTTATAGTGACTTCAAACGAGTAGTGGATGGACAAGAGTATCGATGGATTTTTAAGACATTAGCCATTGGAAATCTTTATTTTAAGTACTCATTACATATTTTATGAGATTGATCAAAACATATTCCATTTGGAAATTGCATAATACAAATTAATTATGATTGTTGCTAAACAATGCATTAGAATGTGTGCAAGACTATGTGTAGTAGTGGATGCATTGAAGTTAGTGCATTGAAATATTTTCCAATTTCTAAAAATACTATCATTTTGCACCACAAAAGCCACTATCGGTATACAATTGAATGCAAACATTTTGAGGCATAAATAATTGTCAAAAAATCAATAAATATAAAGCGTTTGACAAATTACCTTTGAAATTGATTACTTACAAAAATCGAACCAAATACTAAAACTCTCATTAAATTAATACAATGTCCTCAATAAAATTTTCATTTAATTTTTAAAATATTATATTATTCGTTTTTAATTATATTGTTTACAAACACAAATGAAATAGATGTACAATGAATTTATATTTTGTTTTCATTTGCCCGCAGCAAACCGCAATGATTATAATAGCCCACAGACTATCAGAAATCCTTGTATCGCTACTCGTTTGCAACAAAACAATTAAAAATGTGCTTAAATGTATCATGTCTCCTTCACTGACGTTTGTCTAATTATAATCATACGATGTTCGGAAGTGGAATCATCCTTCCGGTGGAACAGGAAGTAATGAAGAATGTTTTTTATTTTGAGCGTAGCTCGTGTATTGGAATATTTTCTGATGAGTAAACATCCTCAAGGCCACGCGGCATCATTCTTTTTGCGCAAAGAACATGATTATTTTCTGTTTGCATTCGTCATCGCTCATGATCAGCAAGGTATATTTAAACATTTTATTCATTGAATTTTACGAATAGAACTGGAATGTGTAGAAATGATGACAATTAATGTAATATTTCCTACAAAAACATGTGAAAGAACGTAATGGTATGATGTAATAATTTGTCAGCAGAAATATGTTTAATGAATAATAGCAAATCACTATTAATAGTTTTAAGATATATATAGTATATTTTGTAATTACTTGATAAAATAAGTGAAATTATAAAACTCAGTATGGAAAAAAACAAAACAATTCCGACACCAGAAAACGAACCCGAGCCTCGCGGGTAAGAAACAGGTATCCTAACCACTAGACCCTACCAGACCAAAAAAAAAAAAAAAAAAAAAAGGAAGATTAGAAAACTGAAATCTGCTCCGCAAATTTCAATTTGTCATGTGTGAACAGGATAAGTTGCATATACGCAGTGGGCCTCAATGGCCGAGTGGCTAGCCCTCTGGCCCTCGGTGCCACAGGTTTCGGATTCGAGTCCCAGCGGTGCCGTGGATGTTTGTAGTGGTTCGGAATCCACTTTAAACTGTAGGTCCCGGTCTGTTAAGCCCTCGTAAGACAGAAGATGACCGTAGAGCGATAAACCAAACCATACGCAATCCGACTGTCGACTGGACATCTACTGCTTACTGTGCTAGAATGGATATCCATCACCTTCCCAGTCAATTTGTGCGGCAATATTCCATGAATCGGGTCCACACTCCAGTCTTGGATCGTCGTCTTCTGGTGGATCGGCCATACGATGTCTTGCTTTCTCACAGGGGACTTGAACGTATAGAGGCAAGAGATAACTGAAAACACTATCATACAGGCCCCATGTTCTTACGCTGTGTGTTGAAAACACTTAATCAATGCTCGTCCAAGCTCTCGTTGTATATTGAGCAATGTTATTTTTCAAAGTCATGTAGTAAATCTCATCCATTATTTTGAAAAATTCTCGTCCCATATCAATATTGAAATCACCGGCCGATACTGTTTTGTAATCACGATTTTTACTGTCCAAGCTCCCGTCAATGGCGTCGGTAATATTATCGTCGCAAGATCCTGATTTTGCACATAAAACGGCCACACGTACTTTTGTTTTAAAGTTTGAAACCGACACGATCATGATTTGGAAACATTTCAACGCTTTCTACTAAGGGTCTAAGATGGTGTTTGATGTAAATGGACACACCACTCGGCCTTCGCCGTGAAAGATCGCTTACTAAATGATGGTGATCGAAACAACCATTTAATTCGAATGTGTTTCTTAATGTCCACGTTTCAGACAACAGCAAGATATCACTGTTCATATTCACGTCGTTTACATTCGTTAAACAATGTTTACATTTGACCATTGTTGTATCCTATTCAATTTGCTTGTTGCACTTTGTGGATTGCGCCATGAACCTCTAACCAGGACAACATCATGTTTACACATGATTAAAAGAAAGGGAGGCAAATTTCGGTACCAGTTAGTGGTTCGGAATCCACTTTAAACCAAATCCAAAGAATAGAGCGCTGATTGGAGGATAGTGTGACTCGCGTCCGTACAATCTTAAAGCAGTGCTCGTGTATTTACTTGAGTAGAAGCGAGGCAACTTGTTTTTAAAGAATAATTGTCTCTGTATTTCCAGGTGAATTACAGCAACAACATAAAACACAAAATTACAATTCCTAAATAGTACGCAATTTATCGTTTATTTTTCTCAACCTTTTAACAAATAAAGAGTAACTGAACTGCATAATTTTTTAAAAAATAATATAATACAGGTAGCTTTCTTTAATCCTTAATTCGATGATTCGGCACTTTTTATAATTCGGCACAGATAGAGCCATCCACTTTCGGATTTGGCCGTTTGTTGGCCTTGATCGACAAGTCACAAGATAACGCTGTTCGAATTTTCGTCCAGTGTTTATCATAACTATTAGTTTTCATTTCAGTACAACTAATCATAAATTTGTATATAATTCGTAGCGAGTTTTGTCCAAATCACAGAAGAAACGAGATAATATATTCTTTTTAACAATAAAGCAGGCTCATGTGTATTTTGCTGCCATAGAGTAACTTGTTTTAACAATCATTATACAATATTAATTTTACATTTGTGCTGTGTTTTTTTATCAATACATGAATATAAAATTAAATTAATATTCATTATCTAGATATATATTGATTTTGTCGTTGCTTAAATGGTATATTTTTATATTATCTACATTTGTACATAAACATATTAAATATGTTCATATTTTAATCTTTTGAATTTTAATCTAGAAAGATTTATCTTTGGTATCTACATTAAAACTATATTGATGTTCGACAATACGGCATAGTCTAAGTCCCGTATTTATGAGCTCATACTCCATTCGCATTACTAAAATATTTGGAAATAAATTTCTTATAGTTGATTATATCATAGATGGCAGCACTAAAAATATTGAAACTACTTTTTTCCCTCATAAATTATTTGAATGCCGTTTCGTCAATTTAGCTCTGATGTTTTTTATTTAAACTGATTAATAAATAAGGTGTTGAGTTTATTATTTCATTTAATCTTATTAAATAATAATTCTTAATAATTTCAATGAAAAATATAGCATTAAATAAATATATATATATATATATATGTAAAAATATATATGCATCAAATGAAAAAAATATTACTTATTTTTAATATATATATATATATATGTTGAATCAAACGAAAACAATATTACATATTTTTTAATATTTTGACTATAACTGAAATAAAATGTAAGACAGTTGGCATAAAAATTTAAAACAAAAAATTGTTTATACGAAAAGAATAACTTTTTAGTTAGTTGATTTTCAATATTAATTATTCTGCTGTAGTTTTAAAAAAAATAAAATTAAGCTTTACTTATGCTGTTTAATTCTTAATTTATTTCGGTTTATTTCAGTATCACCTTTTTTTATTTTATAACTATTTTGTAGTACTAAATTTTATCTAAACCAGCAACTCTAATAATATTTATTAATTTTTTGTATTGTCGTAGCTCAAGCCTCTTCTATACCTTTTTCTTTAATTTATAGCATTAAATTATGACATTTAATTTAGGACATTAATTTTATACAATCAATCAGTTGTAATATTTGTTTCTTGTTTTTAATTTGTGATATTGCTGGAAAAAAATCACAAATAAAAGTTCATATCACATATCAAAAAACCAAATTATAAAACATTATATATCATCATTATCCTTTTCCTTAATATGAAATGAGATAAAATGGATAATTTCCTTTTTTAAAAATACATATTTGTACTATTTAAATTTTAAATTCTTAAGACATGTTAAAAACAGTTTTTTACTCCAAACCCATGCAATTAATGCAGATTGTTTCTACAATGATATTAACAACGAATTTTATTCTTATTTTTTCAATTTCCTCAAAGTTGTCTCTTTTTTAAATATTAAAATAATATGAAAAATAATTCCAGTCTGTACTGAAAACTACATTTTTTCCCAAGAATATTGCGTTTTTAAGTTAAATAAAGTGAATTTTTCAAATTTAAATGGAAGTTTTCTAGAATGTAGGGAAAGTAATTCCAGTTAATATCCAAAATAAATATATAAAATAAATTAAGCATATTTCATTTTTACAGGGAGTATTTTATAAGTTATGTAAACACTAGATGGCAGCACAATATTATCAATACATTAGTAATTTCTGCTGTCTCGCGGCCTTTTGATGCTGTCGCGGCCTGATCTGAATGCAATAATAAAAAAAAATACTTGATTTCGATTCGAACTTAATAAAGTTCACTAAGTTATTGTTGCATACAATTAATATAAAATAAAATATACTAAACGTAAATTTCTGTTTTTAAAATTGACAGTCAATATCGATTCTAAGATATAGATAAAAAGTTTATTTTATTGTTCAACTTAATGTGTTTGCCAGCTGCATTAGAAAGAAAAAGAAAGAAAAAAAAAAAAAAAAACTTATTGAGCTGATTTAGAATTTATGGTAATAAAATCAGGGATGATATATATTGTTTTCAAATGCTTGTCCTTTCAACTTAAATCATTCACCGATGGAGCAGCTTTCGGTTCGGCAATGATTGTTGAGTTTCGAACCGAACTACATGTTATCCTTTAATCACTTCAGACCTCTGAGAAAGATATATAGAGTTAAAAACTGATGAACATGGCAAAAACTTTTGATTTTATTTGTGTAATAAGGTGTTTAATGCAATGACAATTGTAGCGTGAACACATATCAAACTCATTAAATTTTCTATGCACATCTTTAGCATGGACGCAGGTATGCATGTCGCACGTATTTCATTGTTTGAGTTTTCAATTAAGTAGGGAAGAAATATTTCTTCCATATGTAAGAAATATTTCTTTCCTTATACTTATATAAGTATGGTTTCTAAGCTAAACCATCCTTTACAACTTTCTAAACAATATTGAAACCTGATTCCTGATTGGATCGAGTAGATTATAAGCCTGGTTTTTAAGTTTAGTATAGGTATTAAAGCTCGTTTCCAGCGAGGCGTGAAGCGTTGAAGATTCACGCGGCAGGCAAGAAAATTTTTTCGACCCCTTCACAGCGAAACGTCAGAAATAGCATTGAGCCTAGTGAAGTTCCGCTTCGAGTTGAAAGTGGGTCGATTCGAAGCGGTGCATTTCAAACCGGTTACAGGCGAACACGGTGAGGCTAGTGATTGGTCAAATCTTGTCGCTTAAATCTTCTCGCCTCGGTGGTCAAGAGCCTTTAGGTTTAGTAAGTTTGGTTTCGAATCTGCTTCTTTTTCTTTTGGAAAGTCAACCCTCTACCCTTTAGACTGTTACAGACCCAAACTAAGTGAAGTAAGAATACTATAAATTCATGTTGAAACATTTATTTCTACAATATTTTAATAATAATTAACGTTTATTTCAATAGTAGTTTAATAATAATTAACATTTATTTCAATAATACTTTACAGTTAGAAAACCATTATTTAAAAAATTCATAGTAACTGTGTCAATAATTGGCGAAAATTCACTCAAATCGATCATTGTCAATCGATCAATCGTACTTACTGCAGCCAACAATGAACAAAACAACTATAGCTATAATCGGAATTTGTTTCATTTCTATTTTGATTTTCGTAGTCTGTGATTTCACGGAGAATCAAAAACTGAACTCCGGCAATATGCAACTTAGTAATATGTTGTCTTAAAAATGGCAGCTGTATTTATTTAGATTACTCAAGTTATCAGACATCTTGAATTTTACTATCCAAAGTACTATAAATGCCTAGAGTATTTATTACATATATAAACTTTATATGTTTTTTTAAAAATTAACGTGTCATATTGACGAAAAAAACTTTGCAAATATAATTACCCCTTTGCAGTAAAATAAATTTGATTCAAACACTGTTTTATTTTAATTGTGTGAAATTTCAAAAAAATTAATCTGTGTAATATTAACTTAAAATTCCAATAAAGTAAATATTTTACTAAGCTACGTACAGATCCCGAACCTGGATGGTTACATACCTATACAGATAGTATATATACAATTAATATACAGTTATACAGTTACATACCTATACTTGACTGATCATTCACCAACTGACGGAGCAGGAAGATATTCTTCCATTTTTTCAATTCCTACTATTAGTTCACACTCTCCCTATATATATCCTGTTCAAATTTAAAATTTTCAAAGGAGTTGACTTTAAAAAAGTTTTTTTTTATATTGCTAGTTTATCTTTAAATTCCTGTCGGGGAAAAAAAAAAACACACCTTTGAAGGAGAAGTAAACCTTTGAAGTTTGTTTTGGATTTTTTAGTTAATGTATTTCTATTTTTCAATTCCTTCTATTAGGTCACACTCTCCCTATATATATCTTGTTCAAATTTTCCATCGTTCATAAAATACTTCTTATTCATCCATTCAAGTTCAAATACATTTTTTTTTAACTTGTAGTGGATTGATGTTAATACAGTTTTTCAAATATTAATTCATTAATTAAATTTAATTAATTAATTAATTTTTTTTTTAGATTTAAATTTCATGTATCTAGTAATAGAGGGCGCCAGATGTAGGAGGAAAATTTCAACTTTATTTGTAAAGGACTTTTCTGCAATATAGTGAAAAAAAGTAGGAATTGACTTAAAAATTTTTTTTAATATTATTTGTTTATTAATAGTGTTAATTAATCATAGCTAAAAATCGTTGTTGTGATAGGTTTGACCAATTATGTTGATATTATTTCAAAAAAATATTTGTTTTTTTTTAATGTGCAATAAACTATTTTATAGTTTAATCCTTTCTAAATTAAAATATAAACACTAATCATTTGCATGTTTAATACAACTAAAAACAGGATATAAATTTATTTAAATAATAAAAAGCAATTATGTCACATGATAAAATAAGTGATGTACATATTTGAAACATTTTTTATTAATCCGAAATGATATTTATGTCTTAAAAAAATGCATTTTAAGCAAAAGTAAATTTGATAGATTTGACATTTTTATAATGACGATGGTATATTTTGATATAGATATTTAATAAATATTTCTGAGATAAATTATTATACGAAAGATTTGAAAAAGAATAAAGTTGGATAAAAAATAAAGCCATACTTTAAAGAAATCTAATATTTAGTGATATAAAATAGCGTAAATGCATTCATTAAAATTAAGAACATCATTGAAATTAAGATGAATGAATATGCATTAGGTTTAGATAAATATGAAAACATATAAAAAAACATATATTTTTTAAACGAATAATACCATTCTATGTTTCATTCATAGTGCTGATTATTTATTAATGACTAAGATTAATGTGTTAAGATTTTGTTAGCACAATTTTTATAAACTAAAATGAAATAGTAATTGAACAGAGACGTGTTTACTTTCTGCAAACAAAAATACTCAAATGCTTTAGAGTTTGGCTCAATCCAAGTCACATGCCGCGGCAAGCATTTGAGAGTTGAAAGTTGGTTAACTCGAAGCGGTAGATTTCAACCGTTTCAGGCGAACGCGGTGAGGCTTGTGATTGGTCAACACTTCACACTTCAACGCTAGGCGTGAGGCGTTGACCAATCACAAGCCTAAACGTTGTTATATCCCTAACTCGCCGCTTGAAGTTGCCCAACTTTCAACTCTCAAATGCTTTCCGCATCATGTCACTTGGATTGAGGCAATAGTAGATCAGCCATCTAGTAGAAGTGACTGGAACTTCACTTGGCGTAAAGCAATTTCTGAAGCTTCGGTGTGAACTTGTCGAAAAAATTTTCGCCGCCTCACGCCTCGGTGGGAACGAGCCTTAAAGAGTTTGGTTAAGTAGAGATTATAAGATCTTCGGGAAACACCTTCATATGGGTTCACCGGTTCAAACAGCCTGGTAACGATTATTGCATCCACTACATTTCAAAGTGAGACGATTCAATGAACATTGTGACAGTATGTGTAATGAAGCATGTTGGCATTCAGCCTAGACGTTTTCTGAGTTTACATACAAGTTCCAAGCAGATGCGTGATAGTTACCACAGAAACACTTCTTGAGCCTTTCTATTCTACCGATGACTGTTTGTAGCAAACTTACGTTGTAAACAAGATCCAATAGTGATCACAATAAATGAATTTATCTTTGAAGGTTTGACAAATCAACATTTTATATAATTTTTTTTCGTACTCTCTATTATATTCAACATATACTTAAAATAACTATTATGGAATTTTCTTTTTATAAAAAAATCCTTCCTACTAATAGAGCTTCAAATGATTCAACGATGATTTTTCTAGTTTAATATTTTTATTAAATTTTTTGTCTTTTTTTTATGTGACTACTTTTCATCATCCAAATTAAATGAAAATGTTCTAACTGTTTATAATCCATATGAATGTTTTGTAATGAAGTCAGATAATTATAGTGATTCAAGAATTTTAATTCAATTAACTTTTTTTCGAAATTTTCGTTATAATTTATTATTTCTTTTCGAATTATGTATATAAACTCTTTGAGAATTCGAGGCGCCATCTAGTGCTTAAACACATTTAAAATTAATATTAGCTAAAAATTTTTGTTATTCATAATCGTTATAAAAATATATATTGCACTATTTGAATTTTATCATTATATAATTTATCAAAGATTCACTGAATTATACGTATAAAATAAAAAGCGGTATTCATAAAACCAAATATATATATATATATATATATATATATTTTACCAAAACACTTTTTTATAAATAGTAAAAAACTCTTGGACACTAAATGTTTTGAGTAATTTCTGATTTCATAAATTATTAAAAATATATTAAAAATTATGTGCTAATGTAATTTTTTTTAAATTGTTTCTTTCAGTTGCTATCGCCATCTAGTAGACATACATGAAAATAAATGTTTATTTAAAAAATTTGAAGTAGTATTATTATAAAAAAAATATATATATATGCTGATTTATCCTTCGTTTGGTTAAATTTGATCTCGAAATCACTTAAGAAAAAATATTTCAGTCCTAAACAGTATACAGTTTCGGATTATTTCAATTCACATTTCATGATGAGATTTAAAAACAAGTAATATAAAAAAAAAAATTTTAAGTCAAATACTCCTTTTTTTTACTCTATTGCAGAAAGTCCTTTATAAATAATTTCCATTCATTTTTTTAAGTTTATCTGGCGCCCTCTATCGGTAGATATATGCAACTTAAATCTAAAAAAAACTAAAATTAATGAATTAAATTTAATCACTGAATTAATAATTGGAAAACTGCATTAACATCCACTGTCATCCACTACAAGTTAAAAAAATGTACTTGAACATGAGTGGATGAATAAAAAGCAATTTATTAACGATTGAAAATATGAACAAGATATATATAGGGAGAGGGGAGCGAATAGAAGGAATTGAAAAAAATGAAGCATGAAAAGAAAGATATTGCTTTTTGACAGCATCCCTGCAAGGTGCTTCTTGCATTCAAAGCATACAATAAATGCTACACATGGCGAATCACAATTATAACATTGCATCACACAATGCATTAATATCACACAAACCCTACCTCTTTTTTTATTTGCTGAACTCGATTTTATTATGATTTTTATTTTGTTTGTTTCTTATTCCCACTTGGTAGACAGCAACATCTACATCTTTAAGTGTGGTCCATGAAAGGAGGGAAAGGGCAGCTTCTGTTGTGAAGGAGCACCAGTAGGTAGAAGTTTGACTTGGATCCTTGACGCTGACTTTTTCTGGGGTAGGGTTGTCAGTCCTACGCCTAACAGGACTATTAGACAGGGGCCTACAGCTTAAATTGGATTCCGAACCATTACCAACATCCATGCTACCACCGTGACTCGAACCCCAAACCTGTTGAGCGCCAGTCACTCGGCCATCAGGGCCACTTATTTTATTTATCTTACTCTTATTAATGGTGAAATAACTAGGAATAACTGGGCAGTTTTTTTTAATACAAAATTAAAAATTTAGATTCCAAATAATAATAATAATAATCATTTAATTGCTTTTATTGAATCAATAAGTGTAATGAAAGCAACGTGAACAGGAGTTTAATTTCTCTCTGCAAAAATAATCAAACAATTATGAATCTTCCGTTTAATCGACTAGACGACGTGTTGTTAAAGAAAATTTGTTTTCAAAACATTACGTTATATTATTCATTTAAAAAAAATTTGTTTTTGAATCTTGGTTTTCTAGTACAAACACTAAAAAAAAGTAATATAAAATTTTTTTTTTTTTTTTTTTTTAAACTCAATTCCTACTTTTTTTTTCCCACTATATTGCAGAAAAGTCCTTTACAAATAAACATGAAATTTTCCTCTTACCTCTGGCGCCATCTATTGGTAGATACATGCAACTTAAATCTTAAAAAAAAACCTAAACTTAAGTAATTAAATTTAATGAGTGAATTAATATTTGAAAAAACTGTATTAACATCCACTGTCATCCGTAAGTTAAAAAAATGCATTTGAACTTGAGTGGATGAGTAAAAAGTATTTTATGAACGATTGAAAATTTGAACAAGATATATATATGGGGAGAGTGTGAGCTAATAGTAGGAATTGAATTAATATTATTTGCTTACTAAATTCTAAGAATTTCAAATAAAAAAAAATAAAAAAAATTTAAAGTCAATTTCTACTTTTTTTTTCACTCTATTGCAGAAAGACCTTTATAAATAATTTTAATTTATTTTTTTTAAGTTTATCTGATGCCATCTATCGGTAGATACATGCAACTTAATTCTAAAAAAAACTAAAATTAAGTAATTAAATTTAATGAGTGAATTAATATTTGAAAAAACTGTATTAACATCCACTGTCATCCACTACAAGTTAAAAAAATGCATTTGAACTTGAGTGGATGAGTAAAAAATATTTTATGAACGATTGAAAATTTGAACAAGATATATATAGGGAGAGTGTGAACTAATAGAAGGAATTGAAGAAAAAAAAGTTAAATATGTTGTTGTAAAAGGAAATTGGGAAATTCTTACTAAATGCCTTGTGGTTTTCTCGGTTGGTTTTATCTAAGCTCACTGCAAAGAGGCACAGAACTGCTTCATCAGCCCATCCCAGATGTTTTCTTGTAAAAGCTACTAGAAGGCTGACATGCAGATCACCTTTCCAGCAGCACAGTAGGCCTCAAGAAATAGGTTCGTATGCAACAACGCCACTTAAATGAAAAGATTAATGGGGCATTCGTGAGTGCGTGTAGCCATCATCGTATACTGTCGATAGGTAGTTAAGTAGATAGGGTTATTGCTAGATTGCATTGATATCAAAATGCATCGACTTGCATCTACATCAAAATGATCGAACTTGTTTTGATAATATATTTCAGTGCAAGCATTTTTTTTAAAATTTTTTTATTTATTAAAAAAATTGTTACTTAAAAACCATTTCACTCATCACGTTTGCCGTTTTTTCAATTCCTTCTATTAGCTCACACTCTCCCTATATATATCTTGTTCAAATTTTCAATCGTTCATAAAATACCTTTTATTCATCAAAGTTCAAATACATTTTTTTGAACTGTAGTGGATCTGGATGTTAAAACAGTTTTTTCAAATATTAATTCATTCGTTAAGTATAATAAATTAATTTTAGGTTTTTTTGGATTTAAGTTGCATATATATCTACCAATAGATGTTGCCAGATAAACTTAAAAAAATGAATGAAAATTATTCATGAAGGACTTTCTGCAATATAGGGGCAAAAAAAGTCAAAAATTTTTATTTTATATATTGCTTGTTTATTACAAAATTCACGTCCAATATTGAAACACTTATCAAATCAATATACTAATCCGCATCAAATTCTTTTATCTTATTATTCTTTACACTGTGCAATAAGTCCTCGGGAAAGTTTCAATGAATAGAGCTTGCCTTCGTAATAAGTCTGTACATTCTTTATCTCAATCAAACACAGGCATGGTCACATCAGAGATATCTAGGATGTACTCCTGAAATACCGATGACTCCATTGCCTGAATATCGCTCAGTGGTATCTCCGTCTAATTTGTCTGCAAGACGCGTTTTTCCTCTGGTAGCATGCATATGGTAGGGCCGACATCCTTACCCGTAACAAGTAATATAAAAAAAAAACATTTTTAAGTCAATTCCTACTTTTTTTTCACTCTATTGCAGAAAGTCCTTTATAAATTAAGTTGAAATATTCCTCTTACATCTGGCGACATCTATTGCTAGATACATGCAACTCAAATTTAAAAAAAACTGAAATTAATTAATTTAATTTAATTAATGAATTAATATTTGAAAAAATTGTTGTTGTTGTTGTTGTTGCTTATCCCCTTGATTTGGAATCCTAAACCAAGTCCAGTAGATCATGCTGCATCAATAGATCGTAAACAGTCCTCCCCTCATTCAACAGTTGCCTCACAGAGGCACCAATACAATCTATGAGATGTGAGGGAGATGCGATGGTCGAACAATGACAAAGGGCATATGTCTTCTCGTCTCCATTGAAGGTCAAACTCTTAATGTGGCCTGTCCTTAGTCTAGCTAAAGCCGTCTGAGCAGGTCTAGGACAGGAGCACTGTATGGACATACCAGGATATTTAGCGGCGAACCATGCATGAATTGGTGGCGACCTCCAAGAGGTATTCACTCTGGCTAAAGTCATGGAATGAACCTCTGAAGCTAACAGATTGGAAGAAGAAGCTTTGGGAAGTTCGTAACCTTCCCTAGCGAGCAGATCAGCAATTTCATTTCCGTAGATGCCCACATGGGAGGGAATCCACTGCAAGCACACCGATCCGATCTGGTCCAAAACAGTTAGTTTGGAAACTATATCCTGCCCCAATTTGTCCAAGATGCATGGCCAATTTTTCAAATACTGTATTGAGCTCTTACTATCAGTCAGAATCCAAACATCAGGTACTTTAAAGTCTAAAGCTAGATTCAGAGCTTCGCTTATAGCAGTTAATTCTGAGCGGAATACTGAGCTGTGGTCCGGGTTTCTAAAACGATATCTAGATTCTCCTGTACTTGTCTTCATAAAAATTCCGCTACCTGTTCTTCCAGAGTCAGATTTGCTTCCATCAGTGTAAATAGAAAAAACTGTATTAACATCAAGTGTCATTCACTGCAAGTTTAAAAAAAATGTATTTGAACTTGAGTGGATGAATAAAAAGCATTTTATGAACGAGTGAAAATTTGAACAAGATATATACACTGAAGTGACAAAAGTCATGGGATACCTCTTAATATCGTGTCGGCCCGCCTTTCGCCCGGCGAAGTGCAGCAACTCGACGTGGCATGGACTCAACAAGTCGTTGGAAGTCTTCTGCAGGAATATTGAGCCATACTGTCTCGATAGACGTCCATAATTGTGAAAGCGTTGATGGTGCAGGATTTTGGGCACGAACAGACCTCTCGATGATGCCCCCCAATGCTCGATGGAATTCATGTCGGGCGATCTAGGTGGCCAGATCATTCGTTGGAATTGTACAGAATGTTCTTCAAACCAATCGAGAACATTTGATTGAACCAAGATTGTGGCCCGGTGACATGGCGCATTGTCATCCATAAAAATCCCATCGTTGTTTGGGTACATGAAGTCCATGAATGGCTGCAAGGGATCTCCAATTAGCTGAACATAAGCATTTCCAGTCAATGTTCGGTCCAGTCGCACCAGAGGACCAAGTCCATGCCATGAAAAAACAGCCCACACCATTACGGAGCCACCACCAGCTTGAACAGTGCCTTGCTGACAGTTTGGGTCCATGGCTTCGTGGGGTCTGCGCCACACTCGAACCCTACCATCAGCTCTTACCAACTAAAATCGTGACTCATCGGACCAGGCCACGGTTTTCCATTCATCTAGGGACCAACCGATATGCTCACGTGCCCACGAGAGTCGCTGCAAGCGATGTCGTTCTGTCAGTAAAGGCACTCGAGTCGGCCTTCTGCTGGAATAGCCCAAGAAAGCCAAATTTCTTCGCACAGTTCTAACAGACAAGTCCCTTGTACGTCCCACATTTATTTCTGTGGTTATTTGACGCAGTGTTGCTTGTCTGTTAGAATTTACGACTCTTTGCAGACGTCGCCGGTCTCGGTCGTTAAGTGCAGGCGGTCGACCACTGCGCTGTCCATGGTGGGATGTTATGCCTGAAATTTCATACTCTCGGCACACTCTTGACACAGTGGATCTGGGAATGTTGAATTCCCTAACGATTTCCGAAATGGCATGACCCATGAGTCTAGCTCCAACTAACATTCCGCGCTCAAAGTCTGTTAATTCCCGTCTTGCGGTCATCATCACGTCAAAACCTCTTCACATGAATAACTTGAACAGAAATGAAAGCTCTGCGAAAGCACTGCGCATTTATACCTGTTCTACGCGATGCTACTGCCATCTGAAAATTTGCATATTGCTATCCCATGACTTTTGTCACTTCAGTGTATAGGGAGAGCGTGAACTAATAGTAGGAATTGTGAAAGAAAAACATCTGCTGGTTCGAAATCTGCCAATAGGCAGACAGCCTTGGCTCACCATGGGGCTGTTACACAAATGAAGAAGAAGAAGAAAAATTATTTCTCGGATCACAGGTTTTGCGTTCGAGTCCCGGCGGATGATTGTAGTGATTCGGAATATCCACTCTAAGGCTTAGGTCGTGGTTTTAATATGATTATACAGCGCTGACAACCCTACTCCGTAAAAATGAAAAAAAAAAAAAAAAAAAAAAAAAAAAACATCTCCTGATTCGGAAGATGTCAGTAGGCAGATGGCCATGGTCCAACATGAACTGTACTTCCAGGGAGTTAGTTATATATTTGGGGGCCTGATGATTGAATGACTAGTGTTTTGGCGTTCGGTGCCACAAGTTTTGGGTCCGAGTCCCTGAGGTGCCATGAATGTTTGTAGTGGTTCAGAATCCACAAGGCGTAGGTCCCTGTCTAATACGACAGTAGAGCCTTGGACGTAGGGCTGGCAACCTTACCCATGAAAAAGAAAACATCTCCTGTCTGAAAATCTGCCAGTACAGCCACGGCCTTTGCTCATCATGGGGCTGTTGCGCCAATGAGGAAAGAAGTAAGCATGCATATAGTCATTGCTTAGAGAAATAAGTAGATTCAATGCCGATTCTTCCGAGGGTCTTGCTTAGGTAATATAAGAGCCTTTTTGTTTTGTTATGGAACACAAATGTATGAGGGATACGAATGAAAGTTCTCACGGAAAGTATTTCACTTCGTTATAAAGTAAGGTCTTTGTCACCTTGGCCTCCAAAGGAACTCATCAACTTCTCTGTTTTTAATTTCTTTATTCCAGATGAACTCAGTCCCTTTTGCCACAGATGAAATTCTCTAGTTAGGCACGTTTTATGGCCTGATGGCCGAGTGGCTAGCGCTCTGGCGCTCGGTGCTACAGGATTCGGGATCGAGACCCAGCGGGGCCATGGATGTTTGTAGTGGTTCGAAATCCACTTTAAGATCCTGGTCTCATATGACCGTAGAGCGTCACAGAGCCCAGTCAGATTTCTCTTATCCACATAATTCCCAAACTGTATAAGGGCGACTCAGCTCTAGGCACAGTGATGTGGTGTGGTGTAATAGTAGTAATTGGATATGTTCTGGCATATCAGTTCCAATATTAAAGCTACAATGGTTATTAAAGCTACCACGGTTACCAATATTAAAGCTACCATGGTTATTAAAGCTACCACGGTAACCAACATTAAAGCCGACTTTAATATATAAAAACACATTTTGAAATTCCAGTATTTCCTCTTCTTAAATGATTCACATTTAAAACACGTTGAATCCCAGATAACGAGTCTGAGAATCATCGGCTTAAGACACGGTCGCTTGGAGATGAACTTTAAAAATCTAAAATTTAAATTTCCTTTTAGCTTCAACAAAATCAGCAAACAGATAAATGTATCTTTTTTATCGACAATTATGCATAAATCAGCCATTCCTTCAAAAAGAAAAAAAAAAAAAGAATCAACGGGGCCGATCAACCCACGTGATAGCGAAAGTGCGTTCAATGAACCACGATACCTGCATAGTGGGAAGCACTCTCACTACTTCCGCCGTCTCCCTGCCAGCATCGGGGTGGAAGAGGCATTCCACCCACCCCACATCACCCTTTTTTTCTTTTTCTCTTATTTTAGAGATTCCTCGAATATTTTTTGTGACTCCCTGTTTTTCTTTCTATTTCTGACGCCCGAGTTTTCCGTCATTTCTCCAGCCATTCCTGTATCATTTTCCCATGAAATTTCTCACTCCGTTCTCGAGGTTCGTTACCGAGTTTTCATAACTCATTCTCCCCCTTTTTTTTTCATTTCCCTTCCAGGGTAAAAGGGGGAAAGGACACCCAATTTATGATTTGGTTGGTGTGAACTTTCTGAAACTTAAGATTTCTAACTTGCGAATAAATTTGGGGATAATAGAAGAAGACTATCTTCAGCAATACTGCAACCAGGGCCGGATTTTCCTATAGGCTAACTAGGACTCAGCCTAGGGCCTCAAGATCAAGAGGGGCCTACAATTAACTTAAAATTCATAATAATTCATATTTAAACTTTAAATGCGAATTATTATGAAATAAATTTATCTGAATTGAATTTGCTTTAATCTTCAGAGTGTTGAATATATTTTATTTAATTTAATAGAAAATATAACAATTTTTATTGCATATTTTATTTTCGTAGTCAAACATTTTTATTATGTGAATTTTGTTTCTTTGTAAGGGTTGTGTGTTATGTTTGATTAGTTATTGTTCTAAGTACTATATATGGTGCTGAGAATAAATGTCCAAAAAGTGTTCTCGACTGTTTTTTTTATTTATTATTTTTTTATTTATTATTTTTTTCGACTTTTTTTTTTTTATTTATCCGTGCCACATTTTGTATAAAGATTAGTACCAATCATGAGATGTTTCATTTAACATATTGATATACATCCCAGTAATGATGTATTTTATTACCTTGCATGTAATTTGCAAACTTAAAAATGGGAGGTGAAAGGGCCTCATAAGTGGAATAGCCTAGGGCCTCTTTTCATCTAAATCGGCCCTGACTGCAACTAACACAAATTTAAAGTCACCATGGTTCTTTATTTATTTATTTATTTATTTTTTTTGTACCTTTAAAATTATGAGTATTGTTTTTGAGAGTGGGGTTTTTCATTTCCTGGATCACTTTGTTCATGTCCATGACAACTTTCAACATTTCTTACTGGTTTATTTTTTATCATGTGTGAACATGATGTTGTCCTGGTTAGGGGTCCGTGACGTTATCTGAAAATGAGGATCAAGCAAATAAAACTCCATTGCAAATTTTGGCGGAAAATGGTTCTTTGTGCCCCTTAACTCTTGAAAAGATTCATGAAAACGTTAATCTTCAGGAATTTTTTGGAGAATTTGGCTTTTGTTTGAAGTGTTTTGTAGTATGGTTTTGAATCACTTTTCATGTTTTGAGTTGGGATTTTAAACATTTGTATATCCAATAGGAATAAGTACTCGTAGTGCGTTGATCAATTCATTCTTCTTGAAGTTTCATATTCCTCACTTTTGGCATATTCCCATGCCTATTGAGCTGTATAATGTTTCTTATTGTATTTGTATTTCTTATTGTATGCTTCATTCTTCATTTATGCTTAGCATTTTTGAACTTTGATATATTCTTTTAGGTATTTTATAGGACAACGTCTCTTGTAGAATTGGGAATACTTCATTCTTCCTTTACGACTACATTTATGTAACTTTTGTATATTTTTTTGGTTATTAAATGTGATAATGTTTTTTGTAGAATTGGGAATATTTCATTCAACATTTACGACTACATTTATCCTACTTTTGTATATTCTTTTAGAGAATTCTTGAACAATTCATTCTTTATGAAGTTCTTGATCAATCCAACATTATATTCATGGGGCTATTGCATTCGGTCATTCTTGTAGTATTCCAATCAGTTGCTTCATATATCTCGTGCATTATTAAACATTGGCATATTCCTGAGATTATTCATCCGTTCTCGAATGCTGACACATGATAAGTTGAAATTTGCCGAGCAGATTTCAGTTTTATTTTTACTTTTTTCTAATTTCTTTCACGGGCTATTTTTGGTTTATTTAAATGTCTTTCACAAACTTAATTTTTTTTCACAAGTTAATAAATATATAATTAAGCAATGTAAAATTGCTGTGAAAGATCGTCCAGTGAGAGCAAAGACAGTTTTATTTTAAAGTGAAAATGAGATTTTTTTAAGAAAAGAAAATCATTTGGAATTAATATAGTCTTTAAGATTGCTGTTTACGTTTTATTTTTACATTAAATTCTAAATTTTGTGGGTAATCTTTATGTAGGTCCTCGGCCTGATGGTTTCTGTGCTCTGGCCTTTGGTACGACAGGCTTCATTTTCGAATCCTGACGGTGGCGTGGATGTTTGTTATTGGTTCGGAATCCACGTTAAACGGTACGTCACGGTCTAATTAACCTAAAGTGTGCTCAAAATGACCGTAGAGCGACAAACCAAACCTTGTATATCTGTCGCAGATTATATATTTTTATTAAATTTATATTCTTTTTCAATGGCGCAACATCCCCATGACAGGGCAATGCCATCTGTTTATTGGCAGATTTAGAGGCAGGAGATGTTTTCTTTTTACGAGGTAGTGTTGTCAGATCTACACCCAACAATCATATCAGACCGAGACCTACGATTTAAAGTGTATTTCTAATCACTACAAGCATCCATGACATCGCCAGGACTCGAATCCGAAATCTGTGTCAGCAAGCGCCAGGAAGCTAGTCACTCTGCCCTCAGGCCCTAGCCCATTACTGAGAATTTGATTACTTATGCATCATGATTGAAAGCGATTTTGAACCAGTTCTCCTCCAGAAAATCCTTATATTTGACTACGATGAGTAATTTTTAAAGACAAATTTTGGAATTTATATAAGTAAATGAAAGATTTTAAAATGTTTCGGTGTGTCAATTCAAATTTACTTTATTTTTAAAACCAATTTCTAGCAACACCGTGAAGTTGTGATTTACATATTTTCTATGCGGTACTTTTTTCATGCCATCCCTATTTACCACATAAAGTGTTTTTAAAGTGACGCAAACAATATATTTTATAGTTATTTATGAAGTTTCGGGTTATTTTTTTAATTCGATTTCTTTTATTCGTTCCCTATCCTGCGCACAAAAACAGGTTTGAGTTTATGGTGAATCATTATTTGGAGCATTACAGATATGTGTGTGTCTGTAGGCGAGGAGTATAAAACCGAATGGAAAACTGAAACATGTTTAAAAGCATTTTTTGTAATAATTTAAAATAATAAATGAGAAAGACATTTGATTTCATATTTTTTTTTTACCAAAACAGCGGAATTTAGTTAAATCATAGTTTCATAATCATAAAATTATATAATCATAAAATTCCATCATCATGTTTCGCCATAAAAAATATCAGTTTAACGAAACTTAACTATATGAAACCTCTACAATAAACCACCACATTTAGAAAAAAAATGTAGAAGGAGGAGTCTATGAAGAAAGTTTAGGTAGTGGTAGTAGTTTATGTAAAAGGCGGGGTTTAACAATGATTTAATTTATAAATAATCAAATATCTTTTGCTAAGAAATGTTTAAAAACATGAATGAACATGCAAAGACGAAACTATAAACCAAATACAAACTGCTCTTCTTCATTGGCGTAACAGCCTCATAGTGGGTCAAAGCCGTCTGCCTACGGACAGATTTCGAGACAGGAGATGCTTTCTTTTTACGTGATAGGGTTGTCACGTCCAACAGTCATATTAGACCGGAACCTACGGTTTATAGTGCATTCAGAACCACTAAAAACACCCATGGAACCGTTGAGACTCGAACCCGAAATCTGGGGTACTGAGCGTTTGAGTGCAAGTCACTCGGTCATCAGGCCTCATGCAAATTAAATTTAAAAAAAAAACGATTAAAAGAAGCCCTTAGATTGAAAAGGGTAAAAAGATAAGAAAAAGCCCTTAGATTAAAAAATAAAGTAGAGATGCATTTCGATGAGAAAAAAATCGCCATCAAAATATAACAATAAACAATTGTTGTTGTTATTTTGCATTGTGGAGAAAGAATACTTCTGTGATGCATAACCTTTGGTTAGGTTGTTGACAGAAATAAATCCGTGAGCTTTTACAAGAGTTAACTGCTTTTTAAGATTCAGTGTCGAAAGATGTCCAGAAAAAGGATTCTTCTGGTGTTTCGAAAGTATACGCTGAAAGGATTTTGGGAAAACATTAAAATTGGAGAACAGTGCTCAACAAAAATTTTTTGCAACAACTGTAAATGGAGACATATCCAATTCTGATTCTAATATTTGCCGAAATTTTGAAATGTTTTGCTCATTTTTTGCACGAATTCTTTGTTTATAAGTATACTATTGAATTGCAGACACAAAAGCTTGCACATCAAAAATAATGTAAAACGTTTTGTTTCAAAAATTTTGAAACTACCAAATGGGGGTATTGTCCCCATATTGTGTGAAAAAAAATGAAACACTTGCCTTTTTCATTGTTGAATAGAATGAGAATGACCAAATTGTTCTTCAGAAAAAAACTTTTTATAAAATCAATATATTCAAATGTACAAAAAATTTAATAATATACAAAGAAAAACCTTTCGTACTTTATGAAATTAATGAAGAATTTTGAGAATTTATAAAGAAAAAAGTGTGTATAAATACCAAATGGATATTTTCTGTAATATCCTGAAATTCATACTAAATCACATATATTTATAAAGATAAACTTAATGAATTTTGTAATATGCGAATCATTAATTTAAACACAATACGTTGTCTTCACCACCTGTACATGCTAACCAAATCACGGAAGTATGTGATTCCAAAATTAGATTTAGTTTGGTTTGTCGCACTAAGGTTATTTTTTGCACACTTCAGGCTAATTAGACAGGCACCTACGGTTTAACGTGGATTCCGAACCACTCACAAACATCCATGCCCCTCGCCAGGATACGACTTGAAGATTGTGGTACCAACGGCCAAAGCACTCCAATTGGCCATCAGGCCGTTTTCTCAAAGGGTGGTATCTAGAGGTTCGCATTTTTCACCCTATTTCTTCAATCTGAATTTTAATTTCCGTCCATAAATTTAGCGTGTCCATCCCCGCCATAAAATCTACAAGATTTGAATATGCATGAACCGAACGTAAAGAAACACGAGTATTAATTAATTAATTATGAATAAAAAATTTTACATTAGCAAACGTCAAAATTATTTTTTATGACTTCAAAATTAATAGAGAGCTATAATTAATTTATTATGTAAATGTTTTATTATGAAAAAGTAATGTTTCATTATCAAAAAATTGGGCTTGGAATTTAGTAACTCTAAATCTATGGACTAGGATGATCTTCGAGCAGTGTTCTGAAGATCATTTTCGGGTTCCTTGACCTTCACATTCTGGAAACTTCGCCCCCCCTCCCCCTCAAGTGCTAATTTATCCACTTGCCGGGTTCCCGCGGAGGATCGGTAGCTGTGTCCGCGGCGCAGCCAATTGCCAATTAGGAGGCAGGAACCTTTGAGGAGGGCGCCAATTATTTGGACGACCCGCAGAGTCGCCTTGATTAAAAACGTGCCAACAAAACCGCGTCCACTCTTCGTGTTTGGCGGTGAATTACGGGTCTGTTTTTGCAAAAGAGCATCCATTGCCACAGGCCACAGTCGTAAATTAGCTCAAGCCTGGCCATTTTCTATCGTAAAAAAGGATTGTAATTAAAAAGGATTTATTTCTTTAGATCTGCATTCGCAAATAAGGAATGTTAAGTTATTTAAGTTAAGTTAATTAAGAATATTTTTTTTAAGTTGAGCATCGGTAGGCATCTTTTTTCAATATGAATATCACGAACAGCTGAGTGATGGGCCATCGCATGATTTTTTTTAGGGGTAACAGCTCCGTATTTGAGTGTTACTTGGGAGGAAATTTAGAAAATTCCCAACTGTCAGCCTAACTGTGTATGTGGGGCTGATGGCCAATTGGCTAGTGTTCTGGAACTAGGTATCACAAGTTTTGGGTTTGAATTTCGGGAGAGTCATGGATGTTTGTGAGTGGTTCGGAATCAACTTTAAACTGTAGGTCCCGGTCTGTTTAGCCCTTGTGTGTATAATATGACCGTAGAGCGACAAATCAAACCAAACTGAACTGGTACCAATGACCAGCTGTTGTGATGGAGCACCCGTAAGTAGAAGTCTGACTTGGCTCCGTGACGATCATTTTTAATGGGGTAGGTTTGTCTAAGCCCAACGCTCGACAGTAATATTAGACCGGGACCTTCGGTTTAAAGTGGATTTCGGACCACTACAAACATCCATCCGAACTATCAACATCCAAAACATCGATCCATGACTTGAACACGCCAGAGCGCTAGTCATTCGGCCATGAGACTCTATTTTAAAATCCTACATCACTTGATGATTTGCTGTTTGAACTCAACTCTCCGAGAATTACAAAGCCCAAATCCGCTGACTACGTTAAACTCCCTTCCTAAATATTCAATTCAATCCAATTTTACACTGAGAAACTCAATGGATATTTCGAATCCAAGATGGAACACAGAACACAAGTTTTCTTTTCCAGAACGTATTCCATTTATTTTAAGAAATTTTTATTGTCATTCTCTTTCGGTGGACCTCAAAAGAGGAGTCAACAGCCCCCCAGCGAAGCGCTCTTGGATGACACTTCTCAAGGACACTGGGTCCTCGGAGAATGGGCCGGAAAGGCAGCGCGTGCCTGTGAGGTTTTTGACACAGTTTAGTCACGCCCCTGTGGCAACAGTTGGACACGGGCCGGCGGTTCGTCGACACAGGGATTCCATTCACGAAAATTGGCCTCCTACAACATAATCCGGGCCGAAATTGCTCTGATGAATGCTCGATGCTCGCTCTTCTGGCATGGAAGACCATACTCATTTCTAAGTTGTTTCGCTTGGATTACCATGAGTTGGATTTCTCAGTTGAGCACAGTCTTTTTCGGTTTGCTAGCGCACAGTACAATGGATAAACAAACATACAAGAAAAAGAAATTTTTTTGAATGCGAGCACAGGAAATTTCAAGAATTGATAGTGATTTCGAGTTTCAGATAAGAAACTTTCCAATCCATGAATTTAAGATGCATGCAATTGTGTATGACTTGGAGATACTTCCAAATTGGTCTGTGCAGTCGAGATTTTTACTTGTATCATTTGTATTTATATATATAAAGTGAGCCTCAAAATTTAGTCTACACTCAAATGTGTAGCTTATGTTTTTATCTAACGAGCTAAATTTTGCTATAAGAAAATCGTGTTTTTTACTATTAATACTATTTGTCCTCCTCTTCCAATGTGTAAAGAAAAAAATTACGAGAAATCTTTTACCAAGAATTCCCTTTTCTCGTTTAGAAAGTTCCTTCAAAATTGTGGTGACAAATTATAGGTGCACTGTAGCAGGTCCCAGTGGAGTCCCACTGATTGATGCTGAATCTGCTATCCCAGTGGTGAATCACAACAGATCAAGGTGTCCAATATTCGAAAGCAACAAACAGCTTTAATAATAAAGGCTTACCCGACTCATGGCTCAGTGTCAATGTGCGTTGCTGGTGAGCATTAGAGTTGAGGTTCAATCCAGTAGCAGCTTTGTTGTAGACACTGCTTCGAAAAACGAGGAGCCTCGATGGCGTTTGTGATGTTCAGAACTTTGTCTCGTTCGTCGAACTACATAGGGGGAGTTCTCCCCTACGATACGCAAATGCGGGGTAGTTCCACCTAAAAGGTCCTCACGGAAGGCACTGCCCTCCTTCTTCAACGACACGCAGCCAAGTCAGACTACGGGTGCTCTATCACAACTGAAGCTGGTCCTTCCTTCAAAGAGAGGTTGGGTTCATGGTTGGTTTGTCGCTCTACGGTCATTTTTTGCACACTTTAGGCTGATTAGACCGAGACCTACAGTATAACGTTTCCGAACCCCAGATAAACATCCATGCTACACCCAGGATTCGAACCTGAAGTCTGTGGAACCAATGGCCAGAACACTAGCTAGTTGTCCATCAGGCCGCCACTGGTTCATCGAGTTGATCTAGATCAGGGGTGGCCAACCCGCGGCCTGCCTTGAATATTTTTTGGGCCAGTGAGATTTATCACACTTTTGCAAAATATATTTATTTTATAATGGCCAAAATAATGAAAACCAATGTATTAAAAAAATACATTATATGTGTATTCATGTATTCAAAAATTAACTGCCGAAATTAGGTGCAAAAATTAACTTTGATTTTAAAGTAGTATTCTTGCAAATATATGACAGATATTTTGCGAACTCATGATGCGCGCGCATCTTGGAACATCTAATATAACAGGCTCGACGTTTCAATTTAAGTGACCTCAGTGGCCATCCCAGGATACGCACAGTTGATAGTTGATAGCAGAGCAAACTAGACTCTTAGTTGAAGTTGTTTGCGCTTTTAGTTCAATTTATCCCAGCGAATCGTTTTTTTTTTTCTAAAATGAAATTGACCAAACGCAAAACACGCTCAACATAACGTATCCTAACCTGCAACACCCATTACGATGTGCAAATACCCAAATTGAGATCGATTTGCAAAAGCTAAGTGAAAGAGTGGAGAAACAAATATCGCACTAGTAAAATAAATATTTTTTAATGATTTCATTTTCTTTATTTCGTTTATATTTATATATTTTTTATATATCATTTTTAGTGTTATATATTTCCTTACAATATGCGTTTAGTATCATCATTATTATATCTATGTTTACGCATAAGAATAATAGTAAATATAATAATAATAACACATTATGCTTCAATTTTTCACTCCAAACAATGCCTGTAGTGGGTCTACATCTAGTATGGGAATATATAATTTTAAATGCAGCCCTCGGAATTATGATGCATTTCCAAAGTTGGAGATCATTTGGGTTGGCCACCCCTGATCTAGATGTTGCTGTCGACTAAGTGAGATAAGAAGCAACAACCACAAAACAGTTGGCTTTGAAGCCATTTCGAAACATCATAAATCACAAATTAAGATTCAGAAATATAAACTCATTTAAAAAACGTTTTAAAATTTCTTCTTAGTGAAAATTTATTCCGCTTGACTCTAAATGAATGATTTTCTGCATATTCAAATTCAAGGATGTGAAATTCTTAAACTTTTTCTAATTCTGTCTGTGGACGATGAGAAATCGGATAGAATTAAGAGATTTCGAACTCGTGGGAAAAACGGAAATGGATCACTGCACAATTAATTAAAGCCTTTTTAGTGCATGTAATTTATTCCCATCTCTTTCTGACTATTTGGCAGGTTTAAAATCATTTCACATATAAATATTTTAATTAGAGGCTGCAACTTAACGAATCTTTTTAATCTGTAATAATTTCACCTTAATGGTGAAATGTTTTCTCAAATTTTTAAAGGTGAAACAACCAATTTGTATGCATTTGAAATCGAATTACTGAATGAAAAAATAAATAAATCATGAATTATTAATTAGATACGAAACATTTAAAAATAATCAGATCAGTAGCATTAGTTTAACTCTGATAATATGTATCAAGCTGAAATAATGGTACATAAGCCCATTATGAAAGTAATAAAATTTGTATTGATAAAAAATATTTTATCTGGTTTCTGTTGTCAAATATTAATATTGGAATTAATGTTACTATGATTATGATTATGTACATAACGATTATTACCAACATAGTGAAGAGATACCGATGTAGTTAAAGATTTAGTGTTAATGCGACTGTAACAATTATGGCAGTTCTTATCTTTAACCTTAAAAGGGAAAAAAATGATCCATATTAAATAAAGATCCGAAACAAGATTGGATATAGATTTTCAATATTTACATTTTTTTTTTTTCCATGCAGCTGGCAAACACTTAGACAGCTTGGTCTTGGATGCCTTAAGGCAAGCGCTGCACAGACGTTACTCACTTTGCATTGCCCAGGGGGCGCGTGTAACTTGAAGATAAGCCACGGACGCGGAGTAACAATGCCCTGCAACGCTCTACGATCCTACTAGGACCGGGACCTACGGTTTAAAGTGGATTCTGAACCACTGCAAACATCCATGGCACCGCCGGGACTCGAACCCGAAACATGTGGTACCGAGCACCAGTGCGCTAGCCACTCGGCCATTCAAGCCCCAAGGGCTGCACCGACGTTACTCACTTTGCACTACCCAGGGGGCGCGTGTAACTTGAAGATAAGCCACGGACGCGGAGTAACAATGCCCCCGCAACATATTTACATTATATTACCAAAATTTTTCTTCCATTTTTCGGGATTTTAAAAATTTGATGAGGTTGAAGATTTGTATCTTCATTTTTTAGTATGATTTTTCCTATGTTGTAAAAGAAGAAATAGGTTTAAGTAACATATTTTTACAATAGGCATGCGTAGACGTGTGGAAGCCGCCGACAGCATATACTCGACCATAAATTGTCATATGTACATTTTTCATTAATTTATAAATGATAAAAAATAAATAATATACTATAATTACTTATAATACAATTATATAATAAGTTTTTTTTATTTTTTTGCTTTGCTCTTTGTAGCAACTAAGCGTAAAAGTACCTAGTCTAGGTGTTTAGTTATATTTTTTTTTTAAATTCAAGCCTAAAAATGTCTGCTCACCAATATATGTTGATCAAATAGGTTTATTCATTTTAATGTATTATTTAACAACAATAAGTTTGTTTCGTTAATGAGCAATTTTACAAGGGAATATGCATTTTGCAATAAATATTTCAGGGGTAAAACAAAAATTAACTTAAATAGGGACTCTGCATCCAGGGTAGTAAGTTATTAACACAAGATCTGATATTTTAGTCAGCAATAAATCAGAAAACAGATCAAATGTTTTCCTAATATTTAGATGTTCAGTTCTTGATGAAATTAAAAATGGTAAATTTAATTTGGTAAATTAAAAACCTATCATGTTTCCTGTTTTAATCTTTTATTAAAATCTGATAATCTTTTTTAAAAAATTAATTATTATATTTTAAAGTAAAATGGACAGATGACGAAGTAGGCCACTGTCTGTGCATCTCTGTATTACAGTAATGCTAACTCCAAATTTTAAGTCTTAAACCTCAACCTCTCCTGAATTTACTTACTGGTATCTTAAACAGCTTCATAAACCTCATGTGTTCGTTTAACTGAAACCAGGTAATATAATATAAATATTAATAATATTAAATATAAACAATGCTTTATTTATCAATATTTCTATACTATACTTGATATACTATATTACAACGTTTTCATAAAATGCTAAAGAAATATTTTTTGATTTTTCAATAATCCGTTGTTCAATTTTAACAGGTATTTATTGGAAAAACAAACAAAACCTTTTTTTTTTAATTTAACTAATAATCTAATATTAAAACTTTAAGCCAAGCTGTTTAATTTAATTGTTAATAATGTTAAATTTAAACGGGTCTCAAAATAAATAAAAAAATTTATTATTTCAAAATTAATCAAATCTTTATTTAATTGTTAAAGTTAAAAAAAATTATTTTTCCAAAAAAAAATTATTTGTAACCAAAATAATTATTTTATTTTGGTTATAAATAATTGATAAATAACGTTAAAATAATATATTATTGTTAATAATATAGTATTGTTTGTTATATATTGGTAAAATAAATATTTTTTTAAAAAAATTATTTTAACAAACAAAATATAATTAACATAATTTATTTCGATTTTATAATCAACTCAAAATACTAAGATAAAGCACTCTTTTTCAAATAAAAATAACCCTAAAAATAGAATTTGGTCTAAATACGAAACTTTCTTTTTAAATTTTTTTTTTCGCATTTTTATCAGGCTAATAACGAACGTAATTGGAATGCGCAGGACATTCCAGGAATATCAGATTAAGGCAAAGGGTTGTCCTTGATGAAGTAAACTTTCGCTCACTGTAGGAAGGAATGTCCTTAGAGAGAAAAAAAAATTTCTAAACTACAGAAATGATCCAATTATCCAATTGAGATGCGATGCGAAACCATAATGAACCTTCCTTCTTAAGTGAGATATACATCACAAATGGAACGCACTGCAGTTATTTCGCTAAATATTGCATTCTGTTACTAATATAAGGAGCTTTTTAATATTTATAATTTGAAGATATGCTGTGATAGAAGATTTTGCATAACGTTTTGATTCAAAAATCGAAAGTTGTAACTTTAAAGATCAGCTAATTAGATGACTTACTACTGTGTCCAAAAAGTAAAACCAATTTTCAATTTAAAATTTCCGGGGCTTATGGTATTTCAATTTTTTTTTCTTTTTTAGGTTTCTGGCACTGTCCTTGACATATGTGTGAAATTCGACGCCAAAATATTCATTAGTGTTTGAGTTACGCTTGTCTTTGTGAGACCCTAAAACTGATTCCGGCGATTTTTGAAATGTCTGAATTAATTGAGCAATGAAATAAATTTGGAAGAATAAATAAAGGGTTTTTGAAAAAAATAAAATAATAATTTATCTTACTTTTAGGGAACAGTAGTACAGCACAAATGGAATGCACTGCAGTTATTTCTCTAAATATTACATTCTGTTACTAATATAAGGAGATTTTTAGATAGAAGGTTTTGCATAACGTTTCGATACAAAAATTTGAAATTGTAACTTTAAAGATTAGCTAATTAGATGACGTACATCGTTTTGGAACTCCACATTTTTTTTTTATCTTATTGGGTATTATCTCAACAGATTAGCCTCATTCCTTACCAAAAAATAAACATCTCAGATATAAGTTAAAGAGAAATTACTCCAAATAACTCTTTCGTTATAAACATGTATCAAGGTTTGCCAAATCTCTAACGTATTTATCAATGAAGATATTGCGACATTATTTTTACATTGATAAATAAACAGGGAACAAATTTTGATTTTTGTTGAAGGTTATAGGAAATATTCCATATTTTTCCTAGATAAACCTCATGAGATGCTAAAGAAGTACTTTATTGAGTTCTTCAAAAAAATCACTGTTCAATTTTAACAGATATTTATTAGAAAAACAAACAAAAAATGTAACGTAAGTAAATGTAACGTAAAAATGTAACAAATAATTTTATGTAATGTATTTAACTAATAATCCAATATTAAAAATTTAATCCAAAATGTTTAATATAAATGTTAAATATAAACGACTATCAAGATAAATAATTAGGAATTTATTATTTTAGAATTAATTTAATCTTTATTTAATTGTGTTGTTGTTGTTGTTTGTTATCCCACTTGGTCAACAGTAACATCTAAACCAAGTCCATGAACCCGCGTGTTATCAAGTTATTACATCACTTAATTTCCAACAATTAGGCGATATTTTAGAATAGAATAATGCTAACATATTTGAAAAAATGAGTTAAAACCAATAAGCAAAATCACAACTAATAATCAAATCAATAACCAATTTTAATTAAAACCAGTAAGAAAATCACAATCAACAATCAAACCAATAATCGGAGTGGATTAAAACCAATAAGCAAAATCCCAATCAATAATCAAACCAATAACCAGAGGAAGTTAAAACGAATAAGCAAAATCACAAACAATAATCAAACCAATAACCAAAGTGAATTAAAACCAATAAGTAAAATCACAAACAATAATCAATCCACTAACCAGAATGAATTAAAACCAATAAGAAAAATCACAACCAATAATGTCGTGAAAAATTATTGAGAGAGTGATTCACAATTATTGAGATTTATTGAGAGGATTAATTTAAAAAATATTAATTAAATATAATTAAATATTAATATTATATTTTTGAAATTAATTTTAATTTTACGGCATTAAAATAATTCAGTAAAATCAATTATTAAGATTTAATGAAAAAATATTTTTTTCCTCATTTCAAATTTAAAAAAAAATACATTGCTGTATATTATAGTGAATTATAAATCAAAAATAAGAAAATAATTAATATGGTTTCTAAATTCCATAAAGTATAAAAATAATTTATTCATACATTCGTATTGCATTGTACTAAGCAATAATCTGAAGAAATTTTTTTTTGTATAACTCTCTAACTGATACATTAAAAAAATTTTAGAACAATCAATGAGATTGCAAGACAATGGTGCTTCTTTTTCACCTCGTAAGAGTAAAGAAAATATTTTTTTCCTTTACATCACTTCTTTTAAAATTCCCCTTAGACCCTGACATACATAATCCAGAAAAAAAATCTCTTTGTTTATTTAGCATATGCCAATTTTATTTCATTTCTATTTTTAATTTTGGGTTCATTGTATTGCTGATTTGATCCGTATCGGTATCTGATCACTTGCAAACACAGATTTTCAAAATTTTTGTCTCTATCACTATATAAAGCAGATCCTTTTGCTGTGGAAGATATCAATTCGAAAAGTTACCACTTTACATTTCGTTCCTTGCTGATTTATTGTCAAACACAAAAGGCAAACCATGCATTCTCTTACCATTGTCTGTCTGATTGTCTCCATGATCGTCATTTGTGATTATGTCTCTGCCAAACCAGATGGTGAAGTAGAAGCTAAGCATCATCATGGTCACCACGACCACCATCATCATGATCATCATCATGGCCATCACCATGGGCATGACCACCACCACGGACATCATCACCACCATGGACATGACCACCACCATGGACATCATCACCATCATGGGCATGATCACCACCACGGACATCATCACCATCATGGGCATGACCACCACCATGGACATCATCATGGGCACGACCATCATCATGGCCATCATCACTAAAGGCAGTGCGAACTCCGGGTGCAGAACTTATTTTGAACTATTTCCATCAAAATGTAAAAGATTACCAAATGATTCTGTCTCTACAATACGTAAGTGTGTAATTTGAAGAAAGTTTCTGTACTATTCGTTCACTGGTGAAAATTAAATTGCTCAAAATGTTATAATGATATTGTATTTCATTTTTTCTCTATCTCTAGATTTTATTATGAATTATAAATAATAATCAATTTGGAAATAATTGAATATTTTTATAGATTATGTTATAAAGCAATAAGTAAGAGAAGTAAGTAACTTTTTTAAAAAAAGTAAGTGAAAAGTAAGCAACTTTTTAAAAATTATTTAAAATTAATTTTTAAAAAACTTATCAAGTTAAAGAATTAACCTTTTTTACAATACAATTTAATGAAATATTTATGAAGATATATAAATAATAATAATGAATTATTTATTTGTCTATTAGATTAGAAATCATCAATCTTCTTTTCAACCATTAAATTAACCATTAAATCAACCATTAAATTATTATAATAGAACAATTGAAAAAGAAGTTTATATCAGTTTTTATATAAACTCTTTTGTATTTACAATGTTTATTGTCAGTATAAAAATATGTAACTTATTAATTAAAAACTTACCAGCGGCCTGATGACCAATTGGCTAACACTTAGGCCTTTGGTACAACGAGCTTCAGATTCGAATCCTGGTGGTGGGAAGGATGTTTGTGAGTGGTTCGAAATCTATGTTAAACTATAGGTCCCGGTCTAATTGGCGAAGTGTACAAAAAAGGACCGTACAGCGACAAATCAAACCAACTATGATTAACTCTAATTGCTTTATCATCCAGAATAGAGGTAATTCAGGTTAATAGAATAAAATATCACTACAATGATATTTATTATTTTTGTTGTATCTGATCCCACTTGGTCGATAGTAATATCTAGACCAAGTCCATGAACCCATGTGTTCTCATGCATGGAGAGAAACGGAGGGGGGCGGGGCAGCTTCTGTTGTGATGGAGCAGCCGTGGGTGGAAGTCAGACTTGTCTCCGTGTCGCTGTGGAAGGAGGGCAGTGGCTTCCGGGAGGACATTTTAGGAGCACTAACCCCATTTGCGTATCGTGAGGGAGAAAACCCGAAAAACTCTCACCAGGTAGTCCGACTCATGAAACAAGATGCTGACCATCCCAAACGTCATCGAGTCTTCTCGTTTTTGAAACAGTGTCTACAACAAAGCCGCCAGCGGGATGGAACCTCTGCCCTAATGTTCACCAGCGGCGCGCGTTGCCACTGAGCCACGAATCGAGCATTATTTTTATAGATCATCCAGTTAACCCTTTTTTATATTTTATCGACTCCAATCGACCCCTGCTATTCTACCCCGGTCAATTCCAATCGAACCCTACTCGATGCTGGTAAAAACCCTCGTATTATACCAAAAATTTCAAATAATAATAATAATAATAAAATTTTAGAAATTCTACTAGAAAATTATATACCCGGACTAGAAATATGGAAAATGTATAGGACATTTAAATCAGTATTTTTATTAAATTTTTCCTTTAGCAGTAAGGCAATCCTTTAGTATTGTTTTTTATGTAACATTATAGGCCTTGGCCCATCATTGGGCTGTTGCTCCGATGACGAAGAAGAAGAATTATATAGCCCGACTCGTGGCTCAGCGGCAATGCACACCTCTGATGAGCATTACGGCGGAGGTTCCATCCCACTGGCGGCTTTGTTGTAGACACTGTTTCAAATACAAGAAGACTCGATGACGTTTGGGATGGTCAGAATCTTGCCTCGTGAGTCGGGCTACCTGGTGGGAGCATTTCGGATTTTGCCATGCGATACGTAAATGCGGGGTAGTTTCCCATAAAAGTCCTCCCAGAAGGCCCTTCCCTCTTTCTTCAGCGTCGCGTAGCCAAGTCAGACTTCTACCTCCGGACACTCCATCGCAACAGAAGCTAAGTCTTTCGCTCCTTCCATGAGTAGATTACTCATGGGATGTTCTTCGCTCACTGCAGGACACTGAGAATTAGACTCACATATGAAAGTTATTAGAGAGTTTTTGCATACCGTACGTTAGTTACCGTAGGACTTCCGTTAGCTTTTTCTCTCTAGCGCGCGTGCTCATAGGAAACATAATTTCCTATGAGCATGCACGCTAGGGAGAAAAAGCTAACGGACGTCCTACGGTAACTAACGTACGGTATGCAGAAACTCTCTATTAATTAAATAGACTTAATCTTTAGAATATATGATATAATCTCACCCATAATAAACATTTAATTTAATGTAATTTATTATATAAGGTAGAGGCTAATGGACTTCTTAATTGATATTCTTGGACTTGCTCTAGATGTCGCTTTATTATCTAAATTACATTTTATGTTTTATATATTATTTATCGCTCATCAAATGGGCCATAATAAGATTATAAAACCATTGCTATTTCATTTTTAACCATACTCTATTATATTTGAACCATCTATACTCTTTGTCCTCAATTGGTATTTCTAATAATTTGAAATTCCTTGTGATTAGTCATGATCTACTAATGGGTCGATCAGGACTTATTTTTCACGGAATTAGCCGATCTCCACCAAAAATAATGCTGATCACTTCTGCATTAAACGATTCAAATGCAATCCATGGATTTTCTGCAACGCAGCGCAGCATGTTCGCAAGCTATAAAAGTGCTGTTTACATCAGTTTTAATCTGATTACGAAATTGTAGCGGATATCGTGCGCTTACGTTTAATCCATCGGATTCGATCGACTGAGTTCCCTTCCTAGTCAAGTGGATGCCTTGACATATACGATTGCTAAAGGGGAAGGATTGTCTGGGAAAAACAAAAGTTGTTGTTGATCAGCGTTTGAATTCATCCGTGATGCTTGCGCAGTGGATGACGAGTGGCAGAACTGTGACAGTAGCACAAATCCCCCAGAATTCTTAATTGCGTTTGCTGCAAATACACGGCCGTGACAATATTTGCTGTTATCATAACTTGCGATTTCTTAATGATCTATTGCAGTGGTTTTTAAACCTTGACTCGAATGAATTGAGGAAGGGAGGGAGTTTTGGTTTGTCGCTCTACGGTCCTTTTAAGCACATTTTAGGCTTATGCACATTAGACCTGAACCTACGGTTTAAAGGGGATTCCGAACCACCCCTAGTTCGTAATCGACTTTAAGCCGTAGGTCCAGTCTAATATGACTGTTGGGACTACGGCTCTATCACAACAAAAGCAGCATATTGCTATCTACCAAGTGGGATAGGTTTGGTTTGTTGCTCTATGGTCAATTTTATGCACATTAGATCGGGACCTACGATTTAACGTGGATTCCGAACCACTCAAAAACATCAATGCCACAGCAAGGATTCGAATCAGAAGGCTGTGGTATCAATGGCCAGCGAGCTAGCCAATTGGTCATCAGGCCGTTGAGGGGGAGGGACATATTTCTTACAGAAAATTAAATCCAATTAAATCAATTAGAAAACAAAGATGGCAAAACTTTTTGATAAGTACTGCGCTTAATTATCCAGATTTAACAATGACCATTAATTAGTCTCGAAATTGTAAATAATTCCCCTTTAAAGATGAGATTAGGTTAGGTTTGTCGCTCTGCGATCATGTTTTGCACACTTTAGGCTAATTTAAAGATGAGGATTCCTTATACAACAATGTATTTATGAAAGAATTGCAATTTTGATTAGTTAATATCAAATCAATGTTTAGAAAAATGTTTATTGGTATTCAGTGTGAACATAAAGCTCAGATGTCTTTATCAGAAAGATTTATATTAGATTCTTTTTTTTTATTAGATTTTGTAATCACATTTTGAAAGTCCGACCATCTAAGACAAAATTTACAATTGTAGCATGCAGGTAGAGCAGCCCGATTATAAATGGGTGAGTTTGGGTTGAGATACTTGAGGCACAGCTTGGAGAACTGATAGCTTTTACACGAACAAACACCACATACATACAATTAGAGGCATATAATATTTAACACATTTAAAGACAGATAATTATATATTCATGGAAAGATTCCACTTTTAAGTTTAAAACTTCCTCTCCGGGAGAGAGCCTGTAGGCCAACTAATACGCAGGATTGAGCCAAAATTTATTTCCTCTCAGGGTGAGAGACTGTAAATTAAACGTTTGTCTATTGAAAAAATTAAAATCTGAAATGTATATGTATTCGTATATTCCTGTATATATTCGTATATTGGTGTATTCCTGTATCTAAAATTTAGAAAAAAATCAATTATATTTTTATTATTATGAATATGTGGTAAATATTACAAATACTAGATACTTTTCCTTTCAATGTGCTGTTAAAATTAGTAATAAAAAAAATCCGATCGATATCTAGCGATATCTAGCGTTATCTATACATCGATATCTAGCGATAACTAACAAAGTATTTAATTATCTACAAAACAATAATAATCAATGTTTCAGTTGTGATCATTAAATAAAATTCAATGATTCAGTTGGTTCTCCTTTCAAGAGTAATTTTCTGTTTCAAAGCTTAATTAATGATTCGCCTGAATTTCTTAGAAATATATGTAAATTGATTTCGTAGTAATAAAAGCAGAAACGCCTTCAAATAATTAAATTATTTTCAAAGCAGTTGGATTTTTCAAACTTTGAAATTTAAAATTAATTTCTAACGTGTATCAAAATGTTTTACGTTTAATTTTGAAATTCGTTATATGCTATGAGTTCGCGAGAATCCCTTTCATGTGCGAAAAAGCAGATTCTGGTCGGAGCGAGGCACGATTCTCTCGAAGGGTTCTGTCAAACTGGTTTATAATTGGTTATAGTGTAGATTTATATTGGGGATTCTTATGTTTTCCACGACCAACCCTTCAACGGATGGTGAAGGGACGACATCGCATTCCGAGAGGACTTTCAAGGAATAACGGTTTCACATTTGCGTGTCATATGGAAGAAGAGCTTAAAATCTTCCACCAAGCAGCCAGACTGTCGATGAGAGACGCTTTATATATGTTGTCACAATCGACATGGAGACTCTTCATTTCTAAAAGCAGGTACTTCAATTGAACGGATTTTAATACGAGTCCCTTTGCATGCTAGTTACCACTATATCACGAAACGCGATTTGTTTTTTTTTCTCTACGGTGATTTTGTGCACACTTTGGGCTAATTAGAGCGGGAATAACAATTTAATGTGGATTCCGAACCACTCACAAATATCCACGCCACCGCAAGGATTCCAATCTGAAGCTTGCAGTAACAAAGACCAGAGCGCTAGCCAATTGGCCATGAGGCCGCCGTTTTGTACTTTTTGGAGAGTTGAGTTTAATCAGTAACTCTTCAATTGACGAAGGATTTAAACTAATTACTGATAGGAATGGCTAGCCCTCAGTGCCACAGATTTCGGGTTCGAATCCCGGCTGTATCATGGATGTTGGTAGTGGTTCGTAATCCACTTTAAGTCGTAGGGGTCGTAGTCGTATCAGGCAGCACGACTCGGGATAGTTCCCTTGCCAACGCGGATATGTGGACTTAACATTTATACACCATTAGATTAGAAAGGGCGAGAAGATAAAAGGAACCTCACAAATGCCCCTCTGAATTATATCGTTTCCGAATTTCAGTATCACGAGGCAAGTCAATCTTTGACGGCCCTTTCATAAGGGATATCGTCCCCCCTCCCAAATATCCTTTATGAACCTGTAAAGATACAGTTTTCCGGAAAGAGTTATAAAAAACAATAGGCAATATATCGATTGGTACGGCCAGGGAGATAATTCTAACCTCTATTCGTATTTCGAAAATCTATTAGTATTTGTGGTTTTTATGCATGAAAACCCGAATAATCTGTATCAGATCTAAGCATTCGAATGGTGTTCATCAGTTTCTATAAAATTAAAATATCTGTTCTTTAAAACTTCTACAAAAATAAATCAGATTTTATGACATTGGGTTTTTTTCTTATCCCATTCGGTAGACAACAACTTCCATGGTTCTAGACCACGTCCAAGAACCCTGTAAGGATAGAAAGGGGGGCGGGGGAAGCAGCTTTTGTTGGAATGGAGCACCCGTAGGTAGCAGTCTAACGTTGAAGAAGGAGGGTAGCTCCTTCCGGGAAGACTTTTAGGGAGGGTTACCCTGCATTTGCATATAGTATGGGAGAAAACCCAGAAACCTCCCTCTAGGTTGTTCGACTCACGAGGCAAGATGCTGAAACATCACAACCGCCATCGAGTCCACATACTTCGACTTCGACGAACGACTTCGGTTGGAATGAATCATGATTTTCTCGAAGGGTTTTGTTAAACCGGTTTATAATTGGTTTATGAGGCTGACTCGTCTCCCGTGTGGACTAGGCTTAATTCGAGATTACATGGTTGATGAAAACAGCTATTATGTAGTAACTTTATAAAAAAAAACATCAATGTTACTAACACACTAGAGTTTAAAGTGCATTCCAAACTATTAATAAACGTTCATGCCGCCACCACGATACGAGCCTGAAGACTACGGAATCAAAGTTCAGAGCGTTAGACAATATGAAAACGACGGGGCGTAACGGGCGTACCGAATACCTTCCGAAGTTATTTATAGCTATAACTGCAATATATGCCCGATTGGTAGCCCAATGGATACGCGCGCCGCTGGTGAGCATTAGGCTAGAGGTTCAATCCTCCTACGCCTTTGCTGTAGACACTGTTTCAAAACACAAGGAGACTCAATGGCGTTTGTGATGTTCAGCATTTGCCTCGTGAGCCGGACTACCTGCTGGGAGTTTTCCGGGTTTTCTCCCATACGATATCCAAATGCGAGGTATTTCAACTTCAAAGTCCAGTGCCCTCCTTCTTCAGTGACACGGAGCCAAGTCAGACTTCTACCCACAGGTGCTCCATCACAGCAGAAGCTCCCCCTTCATCCTTGAGTAGACTACTCAGCGGAAGTCCATCCCACACTGCAGGTCACTGAGGTTTACACAACTGAAATATATATGCATGTCTCTTTGATAAAGCTTTTATCAGTGTTAATGTTAGACCCAAACAATGTATTCGTTCTTCCTCACCAAACTATTCGTTCTTTACCACCAAATCTATTCGTTCTTCACCATCAAATCTATTCGTTCTTCAAAACAATAACCGTAGCCGTTAGTATCAGCATAACTCGAATTTTCATTACTTAAATACTGATAATCACTGGCGGTCATTAGGTCACCAGGTATTTTTGCAAATGATTAAAAGCTATTACGACAGTCAAAACAATAAGATATTTAATATAATTTTTGATACTTCAGCATTAAAACTTTACTGGCATCTTTTTTTTCCCTTTCTAACTAATACAAAGGAAACTTCATGAAAAAAAAATACTGCCAAATTATTAAATTAAAACACAGTCATGTAATTAATTATTTTACGAGCGCTACACCCGTCAGAGGTTGCCCTAGTTCTGATCAAGTATGAATGAGAAAGAAAACCCACTTGGCCGGCAGCTGAGAGTTGAATAATTAAGATCAATTATAAACAGAAAGAGCAGATATCACAGAGAAAACTTGGAAATTCTTAAGAAATAGAAAACGTTTTGTTTGGAAATTCTTAAGAAATAATTTAATTAAGTTGTACTAATAAACAACAGCATGTTTTGAATGCGTGCATTGGATGCGGAAGTCAGTTTTCTGTAGAAATTTAATTATTAAAATAAAAAAGAATGCTTGTTTGGATGTTTATCGGCACAAGAATAAAGTCAACTTCCTGACCAGATCGTGTTTCAGCAGTGTATTCTTCTTTTTCATTGGCGCAACAATCCATGGTGGCCAAGACAATTTGTCTACTGGCAGATTTCGAGACAGGAGATGTTTTCTTTTTATGGGATGGGGTTGTCAGCACTTCGCCCAACGTTCTATAGTTATATTAGACTGGGACTGTTTTCTGAATCACTACAAACCTCCTTGACATCGCCGGGACTCGAACCCGATACCTGTAGCACCGAAGGCCAGACACTCGGCCATCAGGCCCCCCATGCATATACACTCAAGAGTCAAAACATTATGACCACCCCTACGTTTTGCAATGAACTCGCCTGGATGACGGGGAAGGCACGTGATCAGGTGGAAGTGGTATTTAACTGGTATTAAGTGGTGAATCCATGCCAAGGTGGGTTGAAGCTGTGTTGCGCGCCAAAGGTGGGCCAACTCGTTATTGACAGGTGGTCATAATGTTTTGGCTCTTGAGTGTATATACATATGTTTATTGTACATCGTGTATACATCAGTGGGTAAATACACAACGAACAGGCCACCGACGAATGATGAAGGGAGGGCATTTCCTTCTGGGAGGACCTTTAGGGAAACCACACCACATTTACATGTCATGCAAAAAAACATAAAACTCCCTTGAGCCTTCCTTTTAGGCAGCTTGAATATCGACGAGAGGCATTTTACACACATTGTACCAATCACCAACGAGACTGATCGTTTCCGAAATCAGTGTCTGCAACGATGACGCTACGGGACCACAAATCAGCCTTCAATCATACTGTTGTGTTGCTGCGAAATTAAAGGAAAAATATATATTTTACTATCAATCTTACCACTATTTTTACAGAGTATATAATTAGAACATAATAATCATATTATTTAAATTGTTATTAGCGATTCATTTAATCTGTTAAATCCAGAAAATCAAGTAATATATTTTTTTTTTCTGTTATCACATTGACCGTTGACCGCTATTTGTTTATAAAAATAAAGAAATAACAAAGTTGAATTTCTAAATAATTAAAGGTGGAGTCCTTAATTTTTTTTTTTTTTTCAACTCCATTCAACTCAATTTTTAAAAATCCACCCCATTTTTTACATCTTAACGCTTGATATAGCTGGCATTTAAGAAATTCGAATTATACAAGCTCACCCACATTCGCCTAGCATACATTTTAGAGGTTGGCATATTACAATAAACCACAAAGATTCTTTTTACTGAAATATAAAAAAAAATTCAAAACTTCTTTTTATCAACAAAGAAAAAACGACAAGCTCTGTAAACGATCAAGAATGTTTGTTCCATGCCTAAATCGGAATAATGTCTTATTCTAATTTTCCTTCGAAGTATGAAGAAGTCAAACTAGCCGGTTCCGTCTTTCAAAATTTAAAAGAAAAAAAGAAAAAAAAAAAAAAAATACCTACATGGAAAGAAAAGAACAAAAGCATTACCTGATGACGTAACCACCTTCTGGACCAATGAGCAGCGAGCGAGGGCCTCCTGAAACAGGGTTAAGCAAGGCCAGTCACAAGCCTTGAGCCCCAAACACACTCTCACAGTTCTTCCGAACGCGCGTAGAAGTACAAGTCAATTCGTGGCATAAAAGTTGCACTAGAGCCTACGGTGATCGAAAAAATATCGTTTGGTGTATTCAAATTCGAACTGTAATTAATCGTTTGGTATCATTGTCAAAAACTACCCGAAGTGTTCTGTATTAAAAAGTTAAGTTCTGACAAAAAGGAAAATTAATTCGAATTAGGTTATCGTTTGGAACGATTTGAGTTCGATTTTTTTCTTGTGTTTTATTTACCTGGGATTTAAAGTGGATCATGATTTTTTAGAAGACTGTCCAAATAGAATTTAGAATGTTTCGGATAGCTCTGTTCGTGTTTCTGTTGACGTTGGTACAAGGTAAGTTATTTGTTTAATTTTTTTAATTGTAATTTGATGTTGCGAAAAAGATGCATTGAAATTGTAAATATTTAAAATAATTATTACCCATAACTCAAATCTGTAAACAAAATTCTCTTTTTCTTTAAATATATGTAAATAAATTATTAAAAAAAAAAATTAAAAAATTATGAATAAATTGTAAAATTCTCTAAACATATTCAAATCTTTAAAGTCTTAACCCTAGTAATTAATATTAAGTATAAAAATTGTAAAGTATAAATTTGTTTATAAAATATGCATATATTTCACATTATAATAAGTGAAATTAAATATCTATAATTTTAAGTTTTAAAAGTGAAAACATTACTATAAGTTCGAAAAGTGTTTTAATATTTGTTAAAAGATTTCTAAATTTTGTTTAAATTAAGAATTGTTTATTATCAATAAGTTATTGTAATGTAACTGTATTTTTATGATTTGTATTGGTAAAAAAAATATAAATTACTTAAAAGTTAACCAGTTTTATTGATCAAAGGGAAACACTCAATATTAAAAATTTCTAAACTTCAGATATTAATAGATTTAGAAAATATTGATGATGATAATAATTGTTAATAAAAAAAAATTGAAAATAAATAAACAAGTTTATCTTATATTGAGCATTCATGTTAATTTAGGATTCGAAGTTATTTCTTGTAAAATTTTTAACATTATAATCCGTTACTTTCCGGTGCTTAATTATTTCTCTAAATAATGCAGTTTTAATTTTTGATTTTCAGTTTGAAATTTACAATTAAAAACATTTATAAATTTGGAAAAATTTTCAAAATTTGCCGAATTTAAAATAATATATTTTTTTGCAATTTGTACTTAATAATTTTCTTTCAAACAAAATTTATATGTACTAGAATCATTTATTTTTTACAATACATCTCATCATGGAAAATAAAAGTTTATGATAATAATGTAAATATAAGTACTGTTTCATAAACCCATTTCGCATGTTTTGAAATAAGATCTTATTTATTCCTTCGCCGCTGTTTTTCAATTTTGTTAATAAAAAAATTATTTAAAAAAATCTAATTTCCGTGTGAAATATGAAATTCTGCTTTGAATGTATCTTCACGGATCAGTTTTATAAGTTTATTTTAATTAATACTTAATTATATTAAAAATTGCCTCCCAATTCTTATTTATGGATCTATGTAGTCTTTCAACAAATCATACTTTTCTTAAATGCAATACATGTAAATTATTTCAAATAAAATTTCTAATATTCCTTTTTTATGGTAATAATTACACATAACCACTCAGTAATTTAAAAAATTAGTGACTTAATAGAATTATCATTTCTTTTGTTGAACATCGGTAGAAATGTTCTCCATTGAAACTTGCCACACACAGACCACTGATGGACAATAAGGATGAAATATTATCTTGCAGATGGATTTTTAGGAGTAATTATCCCACATTTGAATGAACCAATGTCAGTATCGATGTTTTATGGGAGAAAACCAGAAGAACTCCCAAGTACAGGAGCTTTTAAAAACCGTTATCACATGGGCCATCGAGTCTCCTCCTTTTCTGAAAGCGGTGACTTCAACGGATTCGAAACCTGAGTCCTCTACACTCATAAGCACGTCGTTACTGCTCCACGACTCAGCAAAGTAACATTTGAGAAACATAACACGCTTTATGCATTTTGGTTGCCTACATTTACAATTAAAATCGGCAAGCTTTATACATTTATACGCTTTATACACGCCGGTCTAAAATTTAAAAAAAATATGTATGCGTTAATAATAAAATAGGACAAACATATTCTGATTTACAGAAAAATCAGTGAATCTGACTGAAATTACGCTGAATTCAATTAATTTAATTCAAATAAATGATGATATGCCTACTTGAAGGATTATGGTTAGAACCTCCTTTCGAAAGGCCGGAACCACCACAGATTGGAACGAGCTATGCCATTTTTTTAAGTGCAATTAATGTAAAATTTTAACATGCAAGACAAGGTAGGTTCTAATCGTTGCAATAACTATTTTCAGGAACGAAGTGATTTAATACTGGTTATAACATGGATAAAATTCTTCCATCGCATTGCTTATCAGCTTTTCAATTGAAAGCTTTAACGTTGAGTTTCTTGGGTTTTCTCCCATATGATAGAGCGGTCTGGTGTCTAAGTGGCTAGCATTCCGGCCTTTGGTACCACAGGCTTCAGGTTGGAGTCCTGGTGGTGGCATGAATGTTCGTGAGTGGTTCGGAATCCACTTTAAACTGTAAGTGCCGGACTAATTAGCCTAAAATGTGCACAAGTTAAACGTAGAGCGACGAACCAAACCAATCGAAACCCATATGATAGAAGCCGCCTGATAGCCAATTAAATAGCGATTTGTCCTTTGGTGCTTCAGGTTCGAATCCTGGCGATGGCATGTATGTTTGTTAGTGGTTCGGAATCCACGTTATACTGTAGGTTCTGGTCTCATATGACCGTAGAACGTCATATAACCCAATCAGACTTATCACCCACAACATTCCCAAACTGTAAAGGGGCAACTCAGCTCTAAGCACAGTGGTGTGGTGTAGTAGTAGTATTGGTGGTGGTTCGGAATCCACGTTAAACTGTAGGTCCCTATCTAATTAGCCGAAAGTGTGCAAAAAATGCCCATATAGCGTCAAACCAAACTCGTGTGATGGGAAAGTATCTGCAGATCATCATGAACTAATCATCAGTGGACAATCATAGACTTTTAGGTAGAACACGATTGGTCCGACATGTATAAAATAAATTTTAAAGGAGGCCGGAATTCATTTAAAACATATTATTCGCACAAGTATCACTGAAGTGAAGTAGTGTGCGACGTGTCAATCACACGCGACGAGTCGTCGCAAAGTTAACTCGTGTGTGAAGACGAGTCGTTTTGCGAGTGCGAAATAGGCAGGGAGCGGCTGGATACGGAGGGTGGGATTTTGACGTCTTCTGTGAAGGAAGACGTATCGAGACGCGGACAGCAGTCGGAGGTTTCATCACTGTCAAATTGAAAGCGGAAGAGCGTCGTTAAGCGGAGGGGGCATTATCCTGCGCGGCGAACCCAGCTCCGGATAATGTCACTTTATCGTAATGCCTCGAGGAGCTGGAGGCGAATCCATTGACATGCAATTTCATCAGATATTCAATTATCCAAAAGGGCAGTGACAGCTGGATGTGAATTAAAATGATAATGTGCATACATTCATGATTATTCTTGGGTAGAATGAATTTCAGTTTCTTTTTTCTTTTATTTATAAATATAAATTATTTTTATCCAAATTTCGGTTTTCAAACAACATGTAATTAGAACAGACGTTATCCGTTACTGAAACCGCAGAACCGTAGTAGATTCAACGTTGCGCAGGGTTCACCATGGGAAGGCCTGCTACGATACTTCGTTACCGTGGCGTCCCAATGTGGAATGAAGAATTTTTGGTGTAGTTACATCAGATGTTAATCGTTGGGTTAACCAGAATTTTTTCGTTACTAAAATAGCAGGCTTGTAGTTTATTCAACGTTACACAGGGTGCACCATGGTAGGCCTGCTACGATACTTCCTACTGTGGCGTCTCAAGCGGAATGAAGAATTTTGGTGTACTTAGAAAAAGTTAGATAGTTATTTAGACCAGAGGTTAATTGTTGGATTTACCAGAAGTTATCCGTTACTAAAACCGCAGATCTATAGTAGATTTAACGTTACACAGGGTGAACCATGGGAAGGCATACTAGCGGGGCGTCCCAATGCGGAATGAAGAATTTTTGGCCCGGCAAATGAATTGTTCCCCTAATTCCCCGGCACATTTCGGTTTCGTTCCTCGAATCTCGAACCAAAGTTTCCGAGTTTCAAAATCCAATATTCCACGAGCCATATTCCTCAACCCGACAACTTTCTTAATTTGATTAAAATATCTGCATGTAAATAAAATTATGTAGCGATATAGATTAAAAAATTATTCTTGCATCACGTGTTAGTTTTATAATACTGGTCCACAGAAACTATGAATATGATAGGACTAATTCTAACAAACGTTCGAAAATCATTAAAAATATTCTTTATTTCTTTTTAATTAAAAAAAAAATGGAACTTTACTAGGACCGATCCTTTTTTCTTCCACATTTAGAATTATGTGAGCAGTTTTTTTTATATGTTACATATAACTTTATCTTTATTTACAAATTTAATTCGTTACCTTATTTAGTTCCTTATTACTCATATATAAGTTTAATTCAGAATTACATTATTTAATCATATTTCTGAAAAGATTTAGTAAATCCTTATAATAAAATTTAATAATCCTTATGGTACCAGTACGCTTTTATCTTTCTGAAATTTGTAAACTGAATTAAAATAAGGTAAAAAATCCATAATTGTTTCTTAAATAAAATCTATTTTTTGATCTACTTGTCTATTTATATTTTTACTTCTTTTCCTCTTTTAAACATTTAATTAGATTTTTTTTATTATTAATTTTGTTCCTTTAGCTGTTAAAAAGGGAGTATTTAAGAGCTTTGTCATAAAAGTTTCATGTCATTTGGACTCGTAGTTAAATGAATAGGTGAACCAGTTTTATTACCAAAAAATTAAACTATTAAAAAATTTATAATGAACATGAATTTTATTATTTATGAATATACAACCACAAATCGTATAACTCATTTTGCCATTCGTTACATTCAATACACGACCTTCAGGTGTCTCCATTCGGCCTTCGAAGTCAAAAACTATTTAATAGCAGCGCTTTCCGTAGTCATGGTTAGTTAAGCATTTGATACCTGAAATAAAGAACCCAGCAAATGTTTGTTTTATTTTAGCTATTTAAATTTTGAAAAAATATTTGTCATTATGTATCGATATATAAATAACAACCGATTGTGCTCTTTCTGAATTCCCGATTTACAACTAACAAATTCGGTTGCTACATTCCTACTAAACTTTTCGGCCTGGTTACTCAATTGGCTAGTACTCTAGCCTTTGATACCACAGACTTCAGGTTCGAATCCTGGCGGTGGCATGGATGTTTGGTGGTGGTTCGTTATTCGGAATCCACGTTAAATTGTAGGTCCCGGTCTGTTTAACTCGTAGATGACCATAGAGCGACAAACCAAACCTACTAAACTTTATTTCTGCCTTTTCTAGTTTGTTGTGACTAATCGGAATCTATTATAAACCGTAGGTCCCGGTCTAATAATGCCGGCGGGGTTTTCGTAATCTTACGAACCATAAGCCCGGTCTGGCTTTTGGGCGTAAGGTTGGAAACTCTACAACGTAAAAAGAAAAACATCTTTCGTTTGAATCTGCCAGAAGGCCTTGGCCCACCATGGGGCTGATGCGCCAATGATGATGTTGATTTGGGAACTATCTAATTCAAAACTATCAACAATGGAAACAAAAGAGCTCATCGTATGTCATCGCTAACATGGTAGTTTATTCTACGACAATAATGAGTTATATCAAGGGTTCTTGACATTTTTCTTAATTCCTTTGACAGTCAGATGAAGATCGAGGATCTCCTTCTCAAAATAATATTTTAAATTACATAAATTAAATTAAAGTAAAAGTAAAACTATTATATTATAAGCAATGTAATAAAATGTTCTTTTCTAGGTACGTTAAATAGTAATAAAAGGCATTGTACAGTAAAAGATTGGTAAAGTTTCAGTAACAAAATTTGATTAATGTGAATACTATTGTCGTTCTTCTTGAATGTGATCGAAAACAATCTGCAATTTCTGCTAGAAATAATAAAGCTAATGTTATTATCTTTTCCACACATTCATATGCTGGAAAACACAAAATATTGGAATTAATTAGAGGTGAGAAAAAAATAAACATTTTTGTTCATCCGTGATGATGGGGCCAAGGCTGGAATAGATCATTATTATAAAGAAACAAACACCGGGGTCAGTGATCATGGCCAATGTTTGCTTCGGAAATAGTCCTCCGGGGTAGAAGTGACAGAAGGAAATTAAATGTATCGGTGAACATTTTAACATAATATTATTGGAGCAACGTAAAATTTAAATATCGATGGTTTTTTTGTTGTTGTTGTTGTTCTAATGCAGCTGGCAAACACTTAGACAGCTGTCTTGGAGGTCTTAAGGCAAGCGCTGCACAGACGTTACTCTCTTTGCATTACCCAGGGGGCGCGTGTAACTTGAAGATAAGCCACGGACGCGGAGTAACAATGCCTTCACAACGCTCATATTAGACCGGGACCTACGGTTTAAAGTGGATTCCGAACCATTACAAACATCCATTGCACCGTCGGGACTCGAACCCGAAATCTGTGGTACCGAGCGCCAGAGCGCTAGCCACTCGGCCATTCACACGCTAAAAACAAGCACTACATCGGCCGGGAATCGAACCCAGGCCACCCGCGTGGCAGGCGAGCATTCTAGCACTGGACCACCTATGCTCAAATGAAATGATTGTCAGAAGTTGGGTACGAACCCAAAAACGAACTGCATCGCCGGGAAAATATCGAGGTTATTTTTTCGCTGATTGTGATTTATTCGGTTTGGAGGGCATTGGAGGTGCAGTATTCCCTGATCACTCATCTGATAGAAGCACTGAATAAATTCCCAGATTCATCATCATAACTGGCTCGACAGCCCGTTGTGTGATTTGGCCTTATTTAAAAGATCCAGCCAGGTTGTTCTTCTCTTGGCCATGAACCTCCAGTTTTTGATCTTAATAACATTAAAATCAGAGTCGACCCACCTCTTTTTCGGTTTCCCCTTGGTCGTTGTCCAAAAGGGATTGAATTGAAAACTTTCAAAGCTGCTCTATCACTTTCCATTCTCATGAGGTGACCGGCCCATTCTCATTCTGTTCAGTTCAACAAATTTTAGAATGTCAATATTTCTAGAAAGTTTGTAAAGTTCAAAATTGTATCTTCTTCGCCTTCTTTGTATTCTGTGATAACGAATTCCCAGATTGTATTCTGCGAAATAAATCTATTCCCCGATTCTAATAATGATAATGATCTGTGATAATGATCTATTTTATTTCATTCAACTACAAATCTGGAAATAATATTATAAAGGAACAAAAATCTATTGGAAACACATAATTTATTCAAGTGGATTCGTTACATTGAATAAAATATTATTAGGAACAAAGTTACACTTTATATGAAGCCTTTAATTCATTTGCTATAGATAATAGTTTTAATACCCTATTACAATTCTAATGAAATTAACCCCTTAACTAATTACCCCCAAGTGTACTGGTATCTTATGTTTGCATATTTTCGCAACACAGAATTAACCCTTGCGAAATTTTTTTAGTTAACTAGAATGAGTATTTTGGCCTTCTTCATAGGCGCAGCAGCCCCATGATGGGTCAAAGCAGTCTGCCTACTGACAGATTTCGAGACAGAAGATGTCTTTTATTTTTTTTTAAGGGGAAAAGTGTCATCCCTACGTCCAACTCTTTACAGTCGTATTAAACCAGGATCTACGGTTTAAAGAGGATTCCGAAACACTACAAACATCCATGATATCATCCAGAGACTTGAATTCGAAACCTGTGGAACCGAGCGCCACAGCGCTACTCACTCGGCCATGAAGTCCCACGTATTTTAGGCTGCCTTCTATTATTCTAAAATGAACATGAGTACGTCTTTTAACAGTAAGGATGCATTTCGATTCACAACGCGACGTTAATTTGAAGAATCAGATTAGCGCTAGATATTAACAAGAAAATGAATCAATCACTACTATCAATTCTCGATAGCTAGTCTGATTCGTTCAAGTTAACGTCGCGTTGTCAAAGGAAATGCATCTTAATTCTCTCGAAATTTTAAAGGCTTAAGAAATTAGAAAATTGCGAAACGGGCAATTATTTTTTTGAGATAGCATCGAAAGCGTGGTACTACAAATGCGTTACAGCATAGAATAGAATCACAAAAGAAATCAAATTCTCTCATTTCGCCTACTTTATTCCTTAGTGGTCATTGACCAACATTCGGTAGTGATTCAAACATTTTTTTTTCCAACCACGATGCCAAAACCTAGATTGGCACTTAATATAACCGAGTGTAGCAAAGCTCTGAAATATCTTGAGATTTTTTTTTTTCTTTATAATCCTTCCTCCTCTTAACAGTGAAGTGGAGATAGCTATTACTTCCTTTCTTTTTCTTTTCTTTTTTTTTTTCAAGAAAAGAATTCCTCTCGGTGAGAAGCTTTGTTTCTTCCAGAGATCAAAAAGAATAAAAAAAAAGCAAAGGAGAAAAAAAATATAACCATTCCTCTTAACATTTTTTTTTCCTAAACAAATGCTCAGCCGTTCGGTCCAGTAGTTTGCAGCTGTCCAGATGTCTTTATTTCTCTGGATTGAATCAGGTCTCGCATATTTTGTGCGCCTGTAGACTTTTTAACTGAGTTATTTGTGTCCTGGTCATGTTTTTATGACTGGTAAATATGAATTAATTGTAGGAAATATGTCATTCACGCTGCTGTGAGTCAATTGCATTGTATGAATCAGTGGATAGCTTCCTTCTTGTATGCAAAATATTTAAATTATCATTGCTCAGCTGCTTAAATAGGTGCTTAAACCCACTGTTGTGTAAGGTGTGGTTTGAAATATCCCAAAGTAGATTTCTTTTACCCATTTATATATTCTATTTTAAAAACATTTTAATTTCGTATTTAGAAATCAATTTATTTTTGTTGGCCTGTTTTATTTTCATTAATAGTTTAACACATCATTTAAATAGAATTCTCTCAACTTTTTAAATAGAATTCATGAGGGAATATTGCACGTTTAACAGATTGAAGTGAATTGATTGGCGAGACATTTATTAGCTTATTCATTACAGGCACATTATATTCTGATAATATCGATTGTCTTTTTAACATTCCCCTATCAAACTCTTGGAAATGCTAAAATTCCTATAATATCGCTAATAAGAAGTTTCATTTTTATGAAATATCACCATGGTTGAGTTGAAATTCCAACTCAGATATTAAAAATTCAAATTATTTTCAAAATTACTTTAAAAGTAAATTTCTTTTTATTCTTCATTGGCGCAACAGCCCCATGGCCCCAAGGCCGTCTGCCTACTGGAAGGTAAATGTAAATTTACTATCATTAATTAATTTTATGAGTTATATAACTACCGACTATATTGTCCGACTCGTGGTTCTGTAGCCATGTGCGCCGTTGATGAGCATTAGGGCAGAGGTTGAATCCACTGGCAGCTTTGTTGTAAACACTGTTTCAAAAAACGACGAGACTCGATGGCGTTTGTGATTTTCAACGGCTACCAAGCTGTGATTTTCAACGGCTACCAAGCTGTGATTTTCAACGGCTACCAAGCTGTGATTACCAACAGCTACCAGCTGTGATTTTCAATAGCAACGGCGGCCTGGTATGAGTTTTTCAGGTTTATCTCCCATACGATATTCAAATGTGGGGTAGTTCTATCCCTAAAAGTCCCCCCGGAAGGCACTGCTCTCCTTCAGCGTCCCGGAGCCAAGTCAGACCTACCTACGGTTATTCCATCACAATAAAAGCTGTCCTCCCCCCTTTCCTTCCTTCCATGAGATCACATTACTATTATTACACCACCCCCACCACACCACACCATTGTGCCTAGAACTAAGTTGCCCCTTTACAGTTTGGGAATGATATGGATGAGAAGAAGTCTGGTTGAACTCTGTGACGCTCTACGGTCATATGAGACCGGGACCTACGGTTTAAAGTGTATTTCGAACCACTACAAACAACCATGGCACTGCCGGGACTCGAACCTGAAACCTGCGGTACCGAGCGCCAGAGAGCTAGCCACTCGGCCATCAGACCCCACCAAGTGGGATAAGAAAAAAAAAGTTCTACATCTTTCAATTTCAAAATTGTATATAATTAACACTTAACGGAGGAAACGTATTCAGATGGTCAGTTGGCTAGCGTTCTGGTCTTTGGTATTGCAGACCTCAGGTTTGAATCCTGGTGGTGGCATGGATGTTTGTGAGTGGTTCGGAATCCACATTAAACCGGCAAACCAAATCTAAATCTAAGGAATCAAACGCTAAATGTTATTTTTTACGTAGATGTTGTGTTATCATTTTTAATCCTTTATTTAATTAGTATTATCTAGCCTGTTTATTAACCTCTTTTCTTTATTTCAAAAGCGAAGCATTCATTGCTTAGGTATTTCCTATATCCTTTCAGATATAGGAAATACCATTAAAAGAAGTAGAAGGAAAATATTTTTTTTTCCTAGTGATTCATCAGATGCAAAATCGATATTTATTGAAAACAAATTCACCTCATTCCAAAAAAAAAAAACTTAAGGAAGTTTTGCATTTCAATGATCATTAACCAGATTTAAATAGCATCGTTTCGCTTGATGATCATTCAATTTAGAATTCATTGCGTGTGAAATAGACTTGCAAGATAATCGCAATGTATTTGCTTCCTCATTAAGGTAAGCTTCATCAGATTGTTTACCTTGAGATTTTTTGATGACCTTTTGAGTTTGGAAAGAAGATGTGACCTTTGAAGGCCCGAGGGTGCCGTAGAATCAGTGTTATCTGCACAAATGCAATCAAGAAGTCCTTGATAATAGCCATCAAAAACGTGGAAAGTGGTGATTTTATGGCTCATTATTTTGCTGTCATTTGCTGCTTGGATTATTTGTGAATATAAAAAAGCTTCTTAAATTTGAACTATGGCATTCATTTTTAGAAATTTCTTTCACTTAGGAAGACAATTTTGTTTTTCAGAATTTTTTGTTCTCATTGTTAAATTGCCTTTAGTAAATACCTCAGTTAAATGCATTTGTGGTCATTATATTTAAGGCTTCTGGAGAAAATATAATCATAATTTTTGAATCAGTATACATCAATGCATAAAATATAATCAAACTATTTGAATCAGTATAAATCAATGCATAAAATATAATCAAACTATTTGAATCAGTATAAATCAATGCATAAAATATAATCAAACTATTTGAATCAGTATAAATCAATGCATAAAATATAATCAAACTATTTGAATCAGTATAAATCAATGCATAAAATATAATCAAACTATTTGAATCAGTATAAATCAATGCATAAAATATAATCAAACTATTTGAATCAGTATAAATCAATGCATAAAATATAATCAAACTATTTGAATCAGTATAAATCAATGCATAAAAAATATAATCAAACTATTTGAATCAGTATAAATCAATGCATAAAATATAATCAAACTATTTGAATCAGTATAAATCAATGCATAAAATATAATCAAACTATTTGAATCAGTATAAATCAATGCATAAAATATAATCAAACTATTTGAATCAGTATAAATCAATGCATAAAATATAATCAAACTATTTGAATCAGTATAAATCAATGCATAAAATATAATCAAACTATTTGAATCAGTATAAATCAATGCATAAAATATAATCAAACTATTTGAATCAGTATAAATCAATGCATAAAATATAATCAAACTATTTGAATCAGTATAAATCAATGCATAAAATATAATCAAACTATTTGAATCAGTATAAATCAATGCATAAAATATAATCAAACTATTTGAATCAGTATAAATCAATGCATAAAATATAATCAAACTATTTGAATCAGTATAAATCAATGCATAAAATATAATCAAACTATTTGAATCAGTATAAATCAATGCATAAAATATAATCAAACTATTTGAATCAGTATAAATCAATGCATAAAATATAATCAAACTATTTGAATCAGTATAAATCAATGCATAAAATATAATCAAACTATTTGAATCAGTATAAATCAATGCATAAAATATAATCAAACTATTTGAATCAGTATAAATCAATGCATAAAATATAATCAAACTATTTGAATCAGTATAAATCAATGCATAAAATATAATCAAACTATTTGAATCAGTATAAATCAATGCATAAAATATAATCAAACTATTTGAATCAGTATAAATCAATGCATAAAATATAATCAAACTATTTGAATCAGTATAAATCAATGCATAAAATATAATCAATGCATTAAAGAAATAATAAATAACTTTTCGTGTTTTTTTCCCCGAAAAATCACTTCAGTGTGACTTTTTTACCATTATTTTATCATTTTTATACATTAGTTATTATGCTATAATAACATGGTGACTAGCCATCTTGTTCCCTGTGTGACAGGTTTCGGGTTTCGAGTCCCTGTGGTGCCCTGAATGTTTGTAGGGGTTCGGAATCCACTTTAAATCGTAGGTTTTCCAAGGTGTAATTTGACTGTTGGGCGTAGGGTTGACAACCCTACCCTGTGAAAAGAAAACATCTCCCATCTCGAAATTGCTACCTGAGGGCCAATTGGCTAATGTTGTGGTCTTTGGTGCCACAGGATTCAGGTTCAAATCCTGGAGGTGGCATGGATGTTTGTGAGATGTTCGGAATCCACTTAAACTGTAGGTCCCGGTCTAATTAGCCTAAAGTGTGCATAAAATGACCGTAGAGGGACAAACCAAACTAAACAAGTCTCGAAATCTGACATTGGGCTTATAGAGATAAAACATTAGAATTAGACTTATAGAACATTATCAGTAGACGTACATTAAACATTATTAAGCATATAGAGCTACAGAATTACCATTAGATATGAAACATCATCATTAGACTAACATTAAGTATTATCAAACATATAGAGCTAAACCATTACCATTAGACATATAGAATATTATCATTAGATTAACATTATCAGACATATAGAGCTAAAACTTCAAGAAAAAAAATTATCACATCATCAAATTATCAGTGGAATAAAAAATTACAGGAAATCTCGCCATTATTTTTCAATATGAAGATGTTTTGAGATTTGCATTAATCAGAAATCAATTAAATTTGTTGGTAACTCTGTTGGGAAAGTATATTTTGATGCTTCTATCTACTATCCTTCTATAAAAATATAGGTTTTCTGGGATTAAAACATGAAATGAAAACTGCAACCAGTCTAAATAATCCAAAACTTTTTTTTAAACTCATGTCAACTTAACCAATTTAAAAGGCTTCATAAAATTAACTCTATTTTCAAACTTTTGTTAAGATTCCATGATTTTTTTTTTTTTTTTTTTTTTTTTGCAGTCTTTTTTGCAGTTTTTATTTATGTTTTGTGTCAGCTGCGAAATATTTTTGAGGATTATTTTAATCCGATTAATGATCAAATTCTAAAAATAAAAAATTTTAACATTTATAAATAACTTCCAATTTTCCTTATGTTATTGTTTTTTTTTTTTTTTTTTTTTTTTTTTATATTTAACTCTTCGATTAGTTTATTGAATTTTGGACTAATGGTAATGTTTAGTTGTATATGTTAATGTAAATCTAATGATTGTTTTAGCTCTAATTTAAAAATGTTTGTTTGCTTAGTGATAATGTTTCAGCTCAATAACATTTGATAATGATTTTTGTTTTAATAATATTTTAAAGATAATGGAAATTTCATTTTTATGTAATTTTATGTTTAGATTTTTTATATATTTAAATATTATCAAGTAAAAAAAGAAAAATAGCCAAATTCGAAAACAATACGCTGTGTTATTCTAAAAATAAAAATTCCTGGGCAGTCGCGATATTTCGTATGAATTTTCAATTGTATTTTTGAAAATATTTGAGGCTTAATAGAGAACAAGATTTAATGTTTAGAAATGCATTCGAAAAAAGTATATTATAAAAGTACTTATTTATTCACGTATTTTTTGTTTTTAAACTACAGTTACATGTAATTAATTCAAATGTAATAAGATATTCATTTCAATTTATGTTTATTGAGAGAAATAATTGAGTTTTATTTTTTAATTAAATTTTATTGAATAATATTTTTTATTTAAATAAAGATTATTTTATAGTTTTCGTTAATATGTCTAATAATTAAATTGATATTTTAAGTAATGTAAAATTGTGATAATACATTTTGAAAATTGTATAAATGCATTTTCATTAAATTTATGAAATCATGTTTATATAATTTTATGAATTATTTTATGCTTCAGTTGTGTATCATTAAGCTAATGTTCACTTAAAATAAATAAATATTTATTTATTTTACCATAACTTTAATCTTGATGTAATTATTTAAGAATTTTCTCATGATAATTGCTATTTAATTATTAATTACCTTGATCAATAAAATAATCCCACTGTTTTGAAATATAAATATTAAGTGATTTGTTTATTACTTAATATTTTTCAGTCATTTTATGATTCCATAAAATAATTGTGAAAGTAAAATTTTTTTTAATTAAAACGAAATATCAAAAGATGTGCATACAATCTGCATGTAATGAGAAATATATTATGAATTGGGGAAAATAATTTAAGAAAGAGATTTATATAATTCAAATGCTACAGTTATTTTCATTTAACCGAAACATGTTAATTTATATTTTATAAATTTTCATTTATTTATTTATCTATTATTTTTTTTGTCAGCTGCGAAATGGTTGTGAGGATTATTTTAATCCGATTAATAATAAATTCTAAAAATAAAAATTCTAACATTTATAAATAACTTCACTGCTTCCTTATTTTTGTAATCGTTTTTTTTATTTATTCTTAATTCCTCGATTAATTTAGAGTGGTTTCTTCTAATTGAATTTTGAACCTCCCAATTTCAGAATAATGTTAATGCTAATGATAATGTTTTAGCTGTTAATGTTGGTCTAACAATAATATTTTAGCTCTAATCTAAATAACGTTAGTGTTTGCTTAATGATAATGCTTTAGCTCTATCTGTCCAATATGTAATATTAGCTCTTATATGTACTACGAAATACATAATTTTAGATTTGTCTTTACTGAAAATACTCGCGATTCAAAAAATTTCTGAGCTCACGACTTACAAGAAAGGTCAAAGCTGTAGATTTTATTAATCACCCACAATATTTTTTTATACTTTTATATACAATCTTATTTTTATTAAAATCGTGCAATCGAATAATGTAATATTATAGATTATTAATAGATTCTTTTTTAATAAGATGTGATTTTTATTGAAATAAATGAACAAAATTTCTATCATGCTTTTGAAATTTATTCATTTTGGTTTGAAACTTTTATTCATTTAAAATTTATTCATTTAGTTTAAAGAAAATAATGCAAGGATTTGAATAACAATAAAAGAGCATTTTTTTAAAAAAAATTTTAATAATTCTAAGATTATATTTCCTTGGAAAAATAACATTTTTTTTCGCAATTCATTTGATTTAAGTATTTATAATTTATAATCAGTAGAATTTATTTAGTCTTTAATTTTGAATTTTATTTATGATTGCAGTTTTTCAGGTTTTTTTTTAATGCTAGAGTTTAATTTTTTTTTTATTTTAACTCCATTCCTTTTCTTCCATTTTTATTACATTTAATGAATTAAATTCATTACTGAAATAAAGTAATAAATCGAACAAATTCTGCTTTAACTTTTGATTTCAAGTTAAAAAAGTATTTGATAATGAAGCAAGTTGTAAAAATTTTCAACTACAATAATTCAGATTATTGATTACATTATAATTCATTGAATAAGTCATATCACACAAATGGATAAAAAAATCTAATTCAATAGCTAAACAATGAAAGATAATTGAAAATTGTTTAAAGCTACATTGGAGGATATTGTTTCAATTCGATACCATTTGAATAAAATCACATTATTCACGATTTTGAAAAGGATTATTTATTAAGATAACTGGAACTTTAAATGAGTTTTAAAATTCTGCTCGCAAACATTTAGATGACATTTTTTTTCTTTAAACATAATTAGATGTAAATGTATATGGGAATCAAATAATGGTTAGCAATCTGACAACATTGATTTAAAACCTCAGAATTTGAAAGGACGAAAACAATTCATAATATTCTTTATGCTTTGTGAATTCAAATTTAAATTAATTTGATTAGGTATTTAAATAAATTATTCATTTCACAGCTTCATTTAAATTGTCCTAACTTATTTAGTCAGTAATAATAATAATTTTTTCGTAACGCAATATTTCCATTCGTATTATACACTGAAGCGACAAAAATCATGGGATAGCAATATGCAAATTTTCAGATGGCAGTAGCATCACGTAGAACAGGTATAAATGCGCAGTGCTTTCGCAGAGCTTTCATTTCTGTTCAAGTTATTCATGTGAAGAGGTTTTGCGTGATGATGACCACACGACGGGAATTAACAGACTTTGAACGCGGAATGTTAGTTGGAGCTAGACGCATGGGTCCTGCCATTTCCGAAATCGTTAGGGAATTCAACATTCCCAGATCCACTGTGTCAAGAGTGTGTCGAGAGTATGAAATTTCAGGCATACCATAGACAGCGTAGTGGTCGACCGCCTGCACTTAACGAACGAGACCGGCAACGTCTGCAAAGAGTCGTAAATTCTAACAGACAAGCAACACTGCGTCAAATAACCGCAGAAATCAATGTGGGACGTACAAGGGACTTGTCTGTTAGAACTGTGCGGAGAAATTTGGCTTTCTTGGGCTATTCCAGCAGAAGACCGACTCGAGTGCCTTTACTGACAGAACAACATCGCTTGCAGCGACTCTCGTGGGCACGTGGGCATATCGGTTGGTCCCTAGATGAATGGAAAACCGTGGCCTGGTCCGATGAGTCACGATTTCAGTTGGTAAGAGCTGATGGTAGGGTTCGAGTGTGGCGCAGACCCCACGAAGCCATGGACCCAAACTGTCAGCAAGGCACTGTTCAAGCTGGTGGTGGCTCCGTAATGGTGTGGGCTGTTTTTTCATGGCATGGACTTGGTCCTCTGGTGCGACTGGACCGAGCATTGACTGGAAATGCTTATGTTCAGCTACTTGGAGATCACTTGCAGCCATTCATGGACTTCATGTACCCAAACAACGATGGGATTTTTATGGATGACAATGCGCCATGTCGCCGGGCCACGACTGTTCGCGATTGGTTTGAAGAACATTCTGGACAATTCCAACGAATGATCTGGCCACCTAGATCGCCCGACATGAATCCCATCGAGCATTTATGGGACATCATCGAGAGGTCTGTTCGTGCCCAAAATCCTGCACCATCAACGCTTTCACAATTATGGACGTCTATCGAGACAGCATGGCTCAATATTCCTGCAGAAGACTTCCAACGACTTGTTGAGTCCATGCCACGTCGAGTTGCTGCACTGCGCCGGGCGAAAGGAGGGCCGACACGATATTAAGAGGTATCCCATGACTTTTGTCACTTCAGTGTAAGCTACTTGAAAGAAAATAGCAATTATATGTTTGATACATCAATATATATATATATATATATATATATATATATATATATATATATATATATATATATATATATATGCAACAAAAAAAATTGTTTTTTACTTATTAATAGTAAATTTGATATTTTTGATTCAAATATATCGTCGTCTTGCTATTTTTAACTTGATTTTATACCATGTTACTATTTAAAAAAAATCATAAATGAGATTTGTTAAAGCTGATTTTCAGGAAAGGCTTCTGTGATTTTTGAATGACATAAAATTAAAAGTATGACATCACTGAATTGTGTTTCACATCACTGAATTAGTTGGATCTATCTATAAAACATATTCTAATATATTAAAAAAAAAAAAAAAAACCTTAAACAAATGTAACTTGTTCTTAATTCATATAAACTAGATGTAATGTCTACTTCCAAAATCAAGCACTTGTTTTAATTTATTTGGTTTATATCTTCTTAATATTTTCATAAATTGTTTCTTTTTACTGTTTATTTTAAACTTTTAAAATGTACACATTTAGTAAGTTAATCTTTAATTATTTACCACTTCCTACTTAGGCGGCCTGATGGCTAATTGGCTAATGCTCTGGCTTTCGTACTACTGGCTTCAGGTTCGAATCCTGGCGGAGGCAGGGATGTTTGTTGGGGGTTCGGAATCGGGGCCTGTTGGCCGAGTGGCTAGCGCTCTGGTTCTCGGTACCACAAGCTTTGGGTTCGAATCCCGGCCATGGATGTTTGGAGTGATTCGGAAACCACTTTAAAGCCGTAGGTCTTGGTCTTATATGACTATAGAGCGTCACAAAACCCAGTCAAACTTCTCCCCAAGATCCTTCCCGAACCGTATAGGGGCAACTTGGCTCTAGGCACAGTGATGTGGTGTGGTGTAGTAGTAGTGGTTCGGAATGCATGTTAAACTTTAGATCTCAATCTAATTAGCCGAAAGTGTGCAAAAAATTGACCGTAGAGCGACAAACCAAATTAATCTTCTTTAACAAATTAAATGCAATATTCCTTTCTCTAGTTTTATGGTGACTAAAACTTCATTGGAAAAAAAAAACTTCAATCAGCTGTTTTTGAAAACCACACTCACTACCAAACGATTGTCCGAATCCTGTGTGTTATCTTGTACCGAATTTAAGAAGGCGTGCACGTACACAAAGCCAGCCACCACGCCCAACTCTTTCTAACTGCATACCGACTCTAATAACAGAACATTCGAACAATGAGAAAAGTAGCGAATTACACACAAAGATGACTTCCGGTGTGGTTATCCTGCGGTAATCGCACCGTAATTCCGAAATCTAGTGGAACATTTTGCTGAAGTGGAAAGGTTATTCCGTGTCCGTGATCACAAATAAGCGGAAATGTTCTAAAAATTTCTTTAAAAAAATTAGGAAAACCTTTGAAAGAAATATTTCCGCTTATAATATATCTAAAAAATTTTCCTCCAAATTCGGGAAGAAATAGAAATTCAAACATCTGGAACTCTTCTAACAACAGAATCCTACTTCATTTGAATTTAATATTTACAGCAAATTTTTTTATGAAGTATGGCAACATAACAAAATACGACAACTAGATAAGTTTTATAAATCGAGAATTATTTTTTTTTCTATCAGAACTTCATTTAATAATTATTTTTATTCCATTCTTTATTTATTTAATACTTGTTCTTATTCCATCCCTTATTTAATACTTGTTCTTATTCCATCCCTTATTTAATACTTGTTCTTATTCCATCCCTTATTTAATACTTGTTCTTATTCCATCCCTTATTTAATACTTGTTCTTATTTCATCCCTTATTTAATACTTGTTCTTATTTCATCCCTTATTTAATACTTGTTCTTATTCCATCCCTTATTTAATACTTGTTCTTATTCCATCCCTTATTTAATACTTGTTCTTATTCCATCCCTTATTTAATACTTGTTCTTATTCCATCCCTTATTTAATACTTGTTCTTATTCCATCCTTTATTTCTAAATTATTTAGAAGTTTTCTGAATATAAATTTGATTAATGAATCTTTAAACGGGTGATAGCAAAATAAATTATGAATAAATAATTTTCACAAACTAAATCAGTCTAGAAAGAAATTGACATAACTATGTAATATAAATTTATTAAAATATCTACATTAAATGATGATGAAAAAATTATTGAAAAATATTTCATATTAATAATAAAATTTGTTTGGGGAATCGTTTTATTTTAATTTGAAGATATCTTTATTGTGACAGTAAATGTCTAAATGTTTTGAAATTCGTTATTAGAACAATAATTTAATGAGAAAAATAATTTAATGAATAAAAAAAGAATACTATTAAGATGAAAGTATAATTATCTATACGCTTTTATTTTGAGCAAGAGTTTTCTCTCAACTATTTATTAAAATTATAATAAACAAAAACAAAACTTAATGAGTTCTAAGCGAAATCCACAAATGTCCGGAAATATTTTGATAAATAAACCACTCATAATCTGGATCAGTGTGTCATAGTAATTGAATAAATAATTGACCTGGTTAGATTTTGATGAGTAAAATTGGTCTTCGATTTTGGACCATTAACTGACTTCCAAACCGTGACCAGCAACACCCATATATATTTCAAAACAAAAGAACATCGCAGAAGAATTGTTGAGAAAAAAATGGCGCGAAAAGTGCGGACGTAAACACGGCTGCAACATAGTAAGAACCTTTGTTTCCCGCCACAACAAAGCTTCTTGTTGACGACCGGACCCGGAAATTCGAACAATAAATACACAACTCCGAATCGTTTGGTTTCGAAAGGCTTCTAAAGTGGTGTGGCCAAGAGTAGGAACTGTTACAGAACTATATTTTTGTTGTTGTTGTTGTTGTTCTTTTTCCATACAATACAAAAGGGGAGAAAATGAAATATTTAATTCAGCTGTTACTGTTCCTTTAGGTTTTTGATTAAGAACTGGTTTAATTAATCTGCCCAAGAGATGGTGAGGAAAGTTGAAGTACTAGTTTCTGCTGTTTGAATTGATTTGAATGGCTCTCGTCTGCAATTCTCAAAAGATTTAGCGTCTTAGAATATGAGGGTTTCCTCTTTATATAAAAGTGGAACTGTAAGAACCATTTATTTCTGCGCCATTTTTTTTTCACAAGTAAATGCTGCCTGTTTTATGAATTAGGTCTTGTTTTTAGTAGATGTGTTGATTCTGAAGAATTTGCGAGTATAAAGATTGTGTTATTCTACCTTTTTGCAGTTAAAAAGTTTGTATGTAATAGGAATTCAGGTTAGAAGCTGCATGTGTGTTTTAAAGAAATGAACCTTTCAACTAACATTTAAAGGGAAATAAATGTTTTTTCAGACTTAATAAATAGTTATCTGTTGAAATGTTTTTATTAAGTTTATAATTAATGAATATGTTCCAAAGGATACATTCAGTATTTCTGTTAATTTTTTTAGAATTTTGTTTATAAAATAATTATCTTTTTTAGTGCAATTAAATAATTTTCTCAACATAAATACATATTTTCCTGACTTTTATTTAAAACATTTATTTTATAAGTAAATACTTTTTTTCTTTTTATGACTTTACTGAATTTTTATACCGTTTCAAAGAATTTTCTTTTTTTTTTGAACTTTTATAAAAATTTCTTTCATTTTTTTTTTTCCGTTTTTCGAATAAGAAAGAAAAAAAAAAAGAAAATAATAAACATTGCTTTATTAAAAATTAATTCAAATAAAATTAAGAAAAGGATACAGTTGGAGCTTTTGTTCGATTTGAATTTTTTAAACTTTGTTTAAAATAAATGTAAACCACAATTACTCCATTTCAAATCAAAAGGTGTTTTAAATATTTCTGTTTTATAGACTAATTGAGCAATACGATATTTTATTATATAAATAAAATCTAGGTGCACATATTCTACATTTATTTAGTAAAGAAGACAAATTTCAACTTTGAATTAAAGTGGATTATGTAACATTAAATTTTGATTGATATTAATATTATCGGGCAATGTTGAGTTTAACTTGGAAAAAAAGTGTTTCTTTGGTTATTTTAAATTATTTGTCATTTATTTTGAAAAAATTTTACTATTTTTTGATTTACATAAAAAAATATGCTATTTTTTGCTGGAAATTGTTTTTAATTAAATACTAGAATTATTTTTTCTACTATTAAATAATTTATCTATTATCTTTTTTATCCAATATTCTTTTTTTATGTATAAAAATAACCATTTGAATTTTTCATTTATGGAAACTGATAAATATCCATTATATTATGATTATCATAACATCTCCATGCACCTCCTTATTATTTAAATAAACAACGTTTAGTAATTTTAAATTTAAAAAAAAAATTCTTAGTTTATTATAAGGTATCGGATTTTTACTAGCCATAGATTAATAATTAAATAAACCAATCTTTTAAATTTTTAACTACATGAACTATTGACGAGAAATTTAAACAAAAGTTATTTCTAATTTTCTACAATCAACTGGGATTTTTAAATTATTTGGAGTACAAAAACATTAAATTAATTACAATTGTTATACATTACAAATCAAATAACTTTTACTTTAAACCGCAAATTAATAATCTTTTAACTGCAGTAAAGCTCATAAGGTTTCTTGTAATTTTTAATTTTCTTTATATGAATGTAGTAATATATGAATATGGTTTATTGTAGTTTTTAATTATCTTTACTACATTCATATAAAGTTTAATTCCTATAGGATTTGTGATTAATAATGATATATATATTAGTTATCGAAATTTTTATAGAAAAGTTTAATTATAAATTTATTGACTACGCTCATTATTTTAGATTTCTATGTTGTAAAAACTTTACATTGAAAACTTTACTCCATTTATATTGAGTTTAGTGTGGTTATTACTTTTCTTTATATGAATGGAGTAAAGTTTTCAATGTAAAGTTTTTACAACATAGAAATCTAAAATAATGAGTGTAGTCAATAAATTTATAATTAAACTTTTCTATAAAAATTTCGATAACTAATATATATATCATTATTATTGGATTTGTGATATATATAGCACATTATCACTATATCACAAATCCTATATATATATTTAGATTTAGTTGGTTTAGAATTGCGATTATATATAATATATATAATCACAATTCTAAACCAACTGTTTATTTCACAAAAAACGTTTTGACGTTATCTACCTGTAAACATAAGTGATTTTTTTCCATTTTAAATAAATGAAATTTTACAATTTTTTTCCATCAAATAAACATTCGATTCTAGTAAATTTCAAAAAATACTTCAATGATGAGTAAAATCCACCAGTAAAATACACATTAAAAAAACTGCTCCGTTGTGTCTAATAAAAACATAACATAAAAAAAAACCTTTTGTTTCTCGACGATTGCAATCCTTCTACCCAACCCAAATATCAATATTTAAGAAGGACGGTTTTCAAAATAGACTCGCCCATCTCTCGTCAAATATCGCACCTCATTTTCCTGCAGGTGCGACACGAAATATTCATTTCAGGAGTGTCGAGTGGGCATTAAATCTTGATGAAGATCACTGGAGTTGGTTCTTAAATTCAAAATAAACAACCCCTCCCTCGAGACAATTTACCTGCAACCGTAACCCAAATCCTCGCGAGAAGGTCAGTGGACGATCTTAAGGTCAAGATGAAATGGGAAAACAGGGCAGTTGGGCTGCTAATCACGAAAAAAGAAACTGATGGAAAGAGCAAATTATAGGATGGAAGGTTGGGCTGTTAAAACTCCGCCTTAATGAATAAAAAAAAAAGTAAACAGTGCTCTCTAAAAAAGAAAAGTTTATTTTTTTTCATACAGTCTGTTGTGAAGTCAGAGGACCATGAGATGTTGAGGAACTCGGAGGGAAAAAAAATTAAAAAGGAAGATCATTAAGGTAGCGTAAAGTATTTTTTTTTTTTTTTTTTTTTTTTTTTTTTTTTTTTTTTTTTTTTTTTTTTTTTTTTTTTTTTATGTTCTATATGGTATGATAGCGGAAATGAAACGGTAGTGTTAGGTAGAGCTTTTGAAAGTCAGTGTTTTGTACGAAACTGACCTGATATTTTTTTTTGCGCCAAAAGAGAAAATTACGAGGAAGTTTGCCATTTTAGTAATGAGTACGTTCCCTCTTTTTAGTAATTTCATATATAGGTTAGATTTTCACGTGCTTATTAGATTATTATGAATTTTCACGGAATGACCAAAACATCAATTTTACTTTTAATAAGAGCTTCCGCTTTCAAATGAGGTCATATTAATTTTCGACTGAAAGTAGTTGTTTGTAAAAATATATAAATTCTATATAGAGCATTCTTTTAGATGCGAGATACATTTTTTTTTATTTAATTTCATCAATTATAGTAAGTTTAAGGAGATTTTGTAAAAGTAAGTTCACTTTGTAAAAAGTAGTGTATTGAATGCCCGACTCGTTTCTCAATGGCAACGTGAGCCGCTAGAGAGCATTAAGGCCAAAGTCCAATCAGCTGACGGCATTGTTGTAGACACTTCAAAAACGAGGAGAATTGATGACATTTGTAACTGCCAGCATCTTGCCTCGTTAGTCAGACTACCTGGTGGAGGTTTCTAGATTTTGTCCCATACGATATGCAAATGCGGGTAATCCCCCCCCATAAAAGTCCTTCCGGAAGACACTATCCACCTTCTTCAACGACGCGGAGCTAAGTTAGACTTATGCATACGGGTGCTCCATCACAAGCTGTTCCTTCACTTCGAAGCTGCCCCTTCACTTCCCTTCACTTCGAAGACGCCCCTTCCCTTCTCTTCACTTCGAAGCTGCCCCTTCACCTCCATGCGTGAGTGGACTACTCATGGGATGTTCGTCTCGCGCTGTAGGACACTGAGGATTAGTCATAACAACAACAACAACAACGTTAAATTATTTTATAAGACTTTACTTTATATGAAAATTCCCTTGATGGTTGGATAATGCTTTCCAGTATGAGATAATGCCGGCATTTTCATGTCACATTCGGAAAAATAAAGAGAACTTCCAAATCGGCAGTCCCACTGTCTATACATGATGTCAAAAATCTGAGTTTTCAAAGCATATTGTATTACATCCGACCATCGGGAATGGAACCTTCGTTCTTTAGCCATATGCCTTTATTATTAATCACTTTCCCATAACATCACCATTCATTTGAAAGCACTTTTGATACTGTAGGACAAGTTATTTTAAATTCTGTGTATAGAGCGACCTGATAACCAATTGGCTAGCGCTCTGGCCTTTGGTACCACAAGCTTCAGATTCGAATCCTGTCGGTGACATGGATGTTTGTTGGTGATTCGGAATCCAAGTTAAACTGCAGGTTCCGGTCTAATTTTCCTAAAGTGTGCATAAAAATGACCGTAGAATGACAAACCAAATCAAACCTGAGTACAGAATACCACCTCCTGGAATTTCAGCATTGACCATTGTAACATTCCACTGTGGGCAAAACATTGAGAAGTAGACCACATATTCAAATAAATGAAAATATTGCAGTTACTGAGTCGGTAAAGTAATCAAACAGTTGCAACTATACTTTTTCTTCGCTCATTATTACAGGTCCATAAATAGTACACAATTCTCTATGAATTTCTGCATCATTATGCAATTTTCCTTAGAGAAAACAAATCGCCACTCTTCAAATTACGTCTCAATACAAACTTCTTTCTTTTTAATTAAAATACTTTTACATTTAAACTCCTTAGTAATGAGCTCATTCTTAATTATTTCTCACTCCCTATTATGTTTAATACTTTTTGTATAAATTTAAATTTAATTAACTAATTACGACAAGACGGAAGTAGTGACTAGAGGTACGAGGATCCTATTCCTCAGGTATGCAAATAAACTACCTTTGCCGCAATACAACGTAACTGAATACATGATTGCGCATGTCTAGTTTGTGTAAGGGTATATAATATCTGCTGCTACGGAAACTAACCACTGTTGCCGTTTAGAATTTATAAAGAATTAACTCTTTATTTTTAAATTTATGTGCATCATTATTTAGCTACTTATAATTGTTGACTTGTACCATGTGATAAAACATGTTTATTAACAATGTGGCACATAAATGCCATACAATTATCTATGAATTTCTGCATCACTATGCCATTTTGCGTGGAGAAAACTAATCACCACACTTCATATTTGATGCATCTTGCGACAAATTATTTCGCAATACAAACTTCTTTTTATTTATTTAAAAAATTTGTACTGTTAAATTCCTTAGCAATGAGCTCATTCTTAATTATCTCTATTATGTTAAATTTAAATTTATTCCAAAAGGATTAAATTAACTAATTATATAACAGGAGGTATGAGGATCATATTCCTCGGGTACTACCTTTGACTTTGTCTCAATACAAAGAAACTGAATACATTATGTGCGCGTATCTGGTGTGCGTAAGGGTTAGAAATCTGTTACTACGAAAACTAACTAGTGTTACCATTTAGAATTTATAAAGAATTAACTCTTTATTTTAAAATTTACTTGTATCATTATTTTTAGCTTCATATAATTGTTGGCTTTTTGTACAATGTCATAAAATATATTTTTTATTAACAATGTGGCACATAAATGGCACAATTCTCTATAAATTTTGCATCATTATGCCATTTTTCGTGGAGAAAGCAAATTGCCACACTTTATATTTGGTGCATCTTCCGACAAGTTATGTCACAATACAAGTTTCTTCTTTTTACTTCTTTTTATTTACTTAAAAATTTTTACATTTAAATTACTGAGCAATGTGCTCATTCTTAATTATCTCTTTCTCTCTTTTATGTTTAATCCTTTTAGAATTTAATTAAATTATTATGGACAGGAGATATGAGGATCCTATTTCTCAGGTACTCCACACATAAACTACCTTTGCCTGCATTATAATGCATTATTATAATTTATTGTTTACAAAACAAATGAAAATTAAAGATTTAAATTTGATTCACAAATGCACGATTAAATGACAAGTACAATTTACTCTAAGGTCAGAAATTTTCAGAGTTCTCGAGTCCAACATCAAATCTAAAAATACGGACTTTAATTATCACACGTCAGGAAACATGGAACCACAAGGGGCTCAGTTTGGAAACAGGCGGAATCTCCGGCCTATTCAGTCACTTCAGAGAAAAAAAGAAAACAATACTTCTGGTCGACTCGTCGCAGAACTATCCATCTTCTTCACCAAAAACTTCCTTTTAAGACAGTCCGTCAAGAGGAAGGAAGATCAGCTACCCTCACTTATCATTGAAGTAGACATTTCACAGCTCGTGATCTATCACCAGTCACGATGGAACAACTCATGGTGTGGTCCATATTCAATCTATAATTATTTCGACCTGTGAAAGTCGCACAGACTTCGCTAATTTTATGAGGCTCATTATCCATGAAACTGATTATCTGCTAACAGATTCGAGTGGCAGGTTGTTCTCATTAGTACGAAACACTAATTGCATGTAATATAACTATCCACAATACTGCTTGTCTGCTGTCAAATTTCAGTGATTGATTGATATTATATATACTTATCAAATAACATACGTTCATCTCTCCTGGGAATGAAATGCCAAAACACTTCCAGTGAGAAAAAAAAAATGCTACAGTATGGTGCACATAAAAGGTAGGAATCTTTTACTACGCAAGCTAACTAGTGTCGCCTTGTTTTAACTAATAAAATGTAACTAAAAATGTTTTTGGATTTTTATATCATGTCATAAAATATTTTTATTAACAATTTGACATTTTAGTATTAAAATTAAGAGCTTTTGAAGCACATTTATAATTTACTTGGCGTACAATAAACCAGATATTGTCATCACCTATCTTAAAAACTTTTATCCCTTTTTTTTCCCTCTTCCTAACCACTTTCAGTGCATTGTCAGAAACTGGTAAAAAGATAACTCGAAGCACAAAAACGCATCTTAAACCGCTATTTTTAATGCGGGTCTGATATTCCCTCCTTCACTTAAAAGGACGACCTATCTGGAAGGGAGTTTTTCCAGGATATGAAGATGTTCTCGCTCGATTACTTGTGACATAATTTCTTTTTCTTTTCGCGGGTAGTTCGTCACTCGGCTCGATGACACTTTACCCGCTTTTTATGGTTTTGTTTTCTTTATCTCGGCCTCTTGAGGCGGGACTGATCAAGAGTAATTGCACTTTTTTTACTCTAAAAATAGTTTTGAGTAAACTGTGATGGGTTGTTTTTTCTTTTCGTATTAATAAAGGTTTCTTGGGACTCGGTGTTTCAAAGTGCTTACTTTCTGACGGTGAACGGAAATGAATAACATGAGAGTGAGAAGTGTCTTGTTAAGTAGGATGGCGTGCAACTTCCTGCTCTTTTGTGACTTACAAATGATGTGACACTAAAAAGAGGTTGGTTATTGCTGGTACGTGCCATGTGCATCATTGTTTATTCGTTGAGTATGTGACCAATAAAAAATGTCCTGCAACTATATATATATTTTTTTTTTGAAAAAAAAAATTGTCTTGAGACCCTCTTATGTGTTGGATACTTTTATTTTGTAGGGGAAATTTATTGTAATTATAACAATAGACATGCAAACTTACAAATGATTTGACATTTTCCATCCCTGCGTTTGGGACTTACAAATGATGTGACACTAAAAAGAAGTTGATTATTTCTGGTGTGTGCCTCACTTGTTGAGTATGTGACCAATAAAAAATGTCCTGCAAATATCCTGGTTTTGAAACCCTCTTGTGTGTTGGATACTTTTATTTTGTAAGGGGAAATTTACTGTAATTAAAACAATAGTCTTATAAATTGACATTTACTCGTAAACTTGTATGCTTATATGAAATAAGATTAAAAGTTAATTTCGCGTTAATTGAGTATTTTAGTTAGCTTTTCTAATCACTGAATCTTCTATTCGTTTAACATATTCGAACTCATGCGCTTGACAAAGCAACATGATTCCTCTGATACAATACAATACCACAGGAAAACTGAATTAAAAACTTGGAGAATTTTAATTTACCAATTTGTTTTAAATCTTATGTCATTGCTTGATAAAAGTATAAACAGGGCTGTCTAATCAACACAGGTTTCCCTGGGCAATAGCAACACGAAATGGGTTTTTAAACATTCTTGTAAATATAGATAAATTATTTATTTATGCATACATATTATAAAACAAAGGGTAAAAAATTTGCATTACCAATTGCAATTTTTTTTTCTTTACGAAAGTACTTAGGAAATTCCTTTTGGTGCCAATTATTATTGTGCAGAGAAGTTTCATTGAAATATTTTCAAAAATATTTGTTATGAAAGAGGAATTGAATTAAGTTTCTTGAGTCCTCTCACATTCAGAATTGTTCTGAGGTATGAATAATAGGGCTTTTTTAAGTTTAGATGTTTTTATGCTGAAGAAAATGTGTGTAATTGGTGCCAATATCTTTGGACTGCAATACCTTATGCTGAAATACTATAAGTTGTTTTGGGTATTCATATATTATAGTATCATTTTTTTTAATATTTTTAATTATGAATTGAAAATCTGTAAATCTAATCTAATCTAAAATTGAATTAAAAATTACCGGGATATTGAGTATCAGCAATTATATTAATTCTAATCACTTAAAAACTTTAACTTTTCACGTGCAACTCATTTTTTTTAGAGAAAATTACTAATTTTTTTTTAATAAATAGCGGTTATAATAGTGATAAATGTGTTTATATTGATATTTAAAGTAAAATGTATTTGTATTTTAATATTCTAGATATAGTATTTCAAAAAGAATTTAAACATATCCAGTCTTTTAAAAACCTTTATGAATTATAGAAAATAAACTCTGATGTTTGTTATTTTCCTTACAATATTTATGACGCTATTTTCCCAAACGTTTTAACAAGTTGATTGCCCATTACATTTGCCCATTTTTATATCTACTTTAATGACCCTTATTATCTAACCTACTTTTTCAAATTCCCTCAGCCACTCACTTTCAGAACCAGAATCACGACAGGCTCGCTTCCACAAGCTAAATTATTGCCATTTCTTGTATCATTATTCCATCAAGACAAAAACAAACAAAGAGCTTTTCACCTAAATTATTTCCTTATTGACCCCAAAAGTGTTTTAATCTTAACTTTTTTTAAGTTTTCCATTACGATCTCATTGTCCGATAATAAAAAAAAACAGCGTTGTAAGCACTGGCATCGAAATATTTGAAGCACTACCTCTTTCCCATGGGTTTTGAAGAAACAAACGAACTAAATCTACCGTTAGAACATCAGAAATTGCATCAATTAACATATCCGGTGGTCACGCACTTCTGACTGTGACCGTTGCAAGAAGAAAATATCTTACTGGCAGCAGAACTTCTACCCAGAGGGCTACAAGAGTCGTTTGCAAGGAAGTCTGTGACATCTCATGACCTGGTGACATTGAAAACCACTTTGCTTTTAATCAGATTACCCATGCAGAGCAATTGTGTGAATATGATTCTCTCTGATGCAGATCCAACTGGAATACAGTAGCGTCTACGAATATAGAAATGATGTTCGTGTACATAATAAAAAGGAGGAAACAATATGATTTTCGTGATGATAGGATCTGCCATTTTTTTATCACTGCGTGATTCAGTTATGAAAACAGTTCATACAATATAACAAAGTTGCGCATATATATAGTCACTCTTGTATTGTGGTTTTTAGGTCATGAACATGTCAATGTATGAATATGAAATCGGAACAAACAAACAAAAAAAAAAGACTATTTTTAAAATTTTATTGACCATATTTTTTAAAGCATTTCGTACGATTAGTCTTTTTTTTTAAGGAATATTCTAAGAGGAATATTTCGAAAAATATTCTAAAAATTCTATTTTAAAAATATTTTAATAATTCTATTTTAAGAATATTTTAATAATAATTCCATTAATTTTTTAATGCAATTGTATGAAACGAATTCAATTATACATGATAAAATGTTAAAAACTCGTATGCCCTGAAGGTATGAAAATTTTTATTCTTTACTTAGAATTTAATGGCTACATATGTATAAATTTTTTATTTATTTTATATATGTTGACGATATTTTGAATTTATTATTTGTTTATATTTTGTGAAACTCTGAATTGTTGCGATATGAAATTTATAAAATTTTAACATATACGAACCGATAGCCAATATCCTAATATAGTGACTGTGAATTTCTGATGGTGTTTTCTCTACTCTATAAAAAGCCGAATTAATTTTTTTCTAATTTAAAATTTTTTACTAATAATGTAATACGAGGCCTACGATTTTTTTGTTGTTGTTGTTGTTGTCGTCGGATCCCTCATGGAAGGAGGGAAGAGGGGTGCAGCTTCTGTTCTGATGGAGCACCCGTTGGTGGAAGTCTGGCTTCTGCTCCGTGTCGCTCTTGAAGTCATAGGAGACCGGGACTTACGGTTTAAAGTGGATTCCGAACCACTACAAACATCTATGGCACCACCGGGATTCGAACCCGAAACCTGTGGCACTGAGCTCTACACACTCGGCCATTCAGGCCTCTACGATTTTTTAATTCCTAATTATTAATACGATGCTCGTTATCCAAACAAAAAATGTGGTTTGAATTTTTAACCTCTAACGAGTAATGAAATAAAAATTATCATGGCACTAGGTATAGTAGTTGGGGTCAATTTATCTATTATTCGTACTTCGATAAATTGAGGAGTTATTATACTAGAGACCATTGATGTTTACTTGCATCAAGGAATGATTATAAATAGATTGTTTAATTAACATAGCCAAATAGCCAGCCATACGTACCGATAGAAAGAAAAAAGACAACGCAAGTAATGTAAATTTTAGAATTTTAAATTTTCTCTGGTACGTTTATCAATATTATTGCTGTAAATATTCATAAGAAACAGGAAACAAATGATAAATAATTATTCTTTACTAATGTCATTGACATCCTTCGAAATTAGGAAATATATATATATATATATCTGACAATATTTTCCTTACGCCCTCATACATATCGCTTTTATACACCTAAATTGACAATTCAGTTTCATTTATAAATGTTTCTGTTCCAAATTTGACACCCACAGAGTGTCCGAAATTGATACAGAATAAATCGAAGCAAATCCTCAACGTCTGCGCAACCCACGCTAATCGCCGTCAACCTCGAACCATATTTATATCCACCATTTTGTTGCCGCGGTGAATTCCCATTACGCTTGGGCGACCGTGTTTTTCCTGTTGCCATTATAAATCGAGCGACGACAATCGCGTTCAATCAATGTCACTGAACGCCCGTCTAGCCCAAGGGTAGAGACACAAGCACCTCCAGGAAATGTGTCAAGGGCGGATCGTCTGTTGCCCAAGCCGATCAGAATCGTCTGACTTGAGGTGGGCTGACTCACGGATTAGACACTTGATCGGGAATTTGTATCGATAGATTAGTATTTGTCATTTTGGAAACGACAAACCAGAAATAAAGATTTGGATAAGTGGTTGTGGAGAGAGGAGGTATTATGGATACTCTAAAACTTAGTTAGCAACAGTTTTAGAATCATTAAATATAGATTAAAAACTCAGTGTATATCTGTATTGCTGTACTAAAATAGTGAACTTTCAATTCCGTGGGTTGGTACGCTATTTAGGGTTCAAGACGACACAGGTCTGAATTTGCAATTGATATGCGCTAAAGTCACTTTTTGAAAAATTGATAAATTCAATAGAAATTGAGACAACGCTGTATCTGTAATCGGATATTCATATGCAGGCGGAGTTAATCATGGTAAAATAGAACAACTTTCTTGTGTGAAGAGTATGAAGTTGGTGATAAAGATATCTACTAAGAGAGATTTCGTCAATTTTGTCTTTGTTTTTTGGGTTTTTTATGCAAATTAAAGCTGCATTTTTTCTCCTTGACACATACTCGTTGTTGGAATTAGTAAAGTATTTTTTACATTAGATCATTGATTTTACATTTATCATACATCACGCAGTCTACTCAAAGTTGGATGTGCAATAAATTTAAAAGTATGAAAGAATCACCTTTACTATATATTGCATTGCCTGATGCCACAGAGCTGCTTTTTGAATTAAGATGGTTTATCTCCGAGTTTTATAGATTTACAATCTTCATAAATTCTTATGTTCTGTCTTGTAATTATTATTATAATCGTTATTTCAAATACTATTTTCTTTTACTTTTCTTTATTTTTTATTTATTTATTTATTTATTTATTTTGTTAATAAATCTTAGAACGGAACATAAAAAGTAAGCCCTTAATCTAGAAAGAGAAGCACAATATCTAATTTAAATAAAGATTTTTCCTTGCAAGATTAAACAAATAAGGAACATTGTTTTTTAAATCAGATCCCAAAGGAAATAGTTGCTCTATTAAAACGGAAAAGAGAAACAGAGAAAGTGTTAGACAGGTAACAAGTTCTTTAACCTCAAACGAAATCCAATTTACTGCTTTTTATTCTAAGCTCGTGAGGATTAAGCTGATAAGCTTAGTTTCGAGATGTTCATCCTCGAAGTTCATTTAATCCCCTAATAATCTTGAAAACCTATAAATATTTTCCTCGTATGGATGTTAATTAAAGACAGCTTGATTTTATTGCATTATTTATCAATTTTTTTAAATCATACTCGGTTCTCAGGAAAATTACCATGATAAATATTTTGCTAAAAATTTTAAGAAATGTTAATTTTCAAATGACTTTTCTTTTTGTAAAATTCTTATCTGTGAACAAAAATTAAAATGCTTTAAGTAAATTCCTATTTATTCTTTAAAGCCGTTATTTCCATGATGCGAGGGCTTTTTTATGCTTTTATACGTCAGTCCAGTAACCCATTAAGTTTTTTGGCCACTTTACAAACACCGCTTTGGCTAGTCAACGTTGGTCTTTGATGCCACCATAATTCGAAATGAATACCTATAATGAAAGAAACTTTGGTCTTGCATCCTCCACTCATTTCCTCAAATCCAACGGAAGGAATTTTGGGAATTTAGAATTTAATTTGCCCATACTCGGAATAGACATGAAAACTTTCTGTTCGATCCACTGTTTGGCTTCTATTGTAGCATTTTTCCGATGGGAAGAATAGCATTTTTGTTCCTAGTGGAAAGGAATGTATATTCTTTAACAAGTGCATAATAACAACCTATCACTCAAATCTGACAGCAGATAAGCAATGTCGTGGATATTTATATTGCATACAACTAATGTTTTGTACTAATGAGAACAATCTGTCAGTCAAATCTGATAGCAGATAATCAATGTCATGGATAATGAGACCTCATGAAATTAGCGATTGTCTGTTCCACCTTCACAGGTCGAAACAATTACAGATGGGATCTGGACTACGCCTATAGTTGTTGCATCGCGATTGGTGATAGACCACGAGCTGAGAAAGAGTTTACATTAATGAGAAGAGGGGAAAGCTGATCCCCTTCCCTCTTGACGGATTTTCTTAAAGGGAGGTTTTCGCAGAAAGAGAAGAGTGTTCTTCGACGAGTCGACAAGAAGTGTTTTTCTCTTTTTCTGAAAGTGATTGAACAGGCCGGAGATTAGACCTGTTCACAAAGTGATCCCCTTGTGGTTTCGTGTTCATGCCGTATGATAATTATGGTCTGTCGCAAACCTGTGCATTTAATTCGTTGTAGACTCGAGAACTCTGAAAATCTCCGTCCTTGGAATGAACTGCACTTGTAAATCAAATTGATTTCTTTATTTTTCGTTTTCTTGTAAAAATAATTTATAATAACCTTAAATTCTGTATATATATTGCTTGCAAATAAAAACTAAAGCATTCCCATGAACCTGAAAAAGGGCCCTCTTCTTGAAGTCGTCATAGGTCTAGTGTAGGCCGAGACGTTACACTATCCACTGGCTGACTTTTGTCGGGCTTCAAATTAAACTTCTCTTTTACAGAAAGCCAGCAAAACTACCTGTTCACTCCAAGTCGTCTTGGAAACATTGTATAAGGCATAAAGCAATGATAATTATTTTAATAGGTCAGTGGAGTTTCATATTATACTCCTTATTATCCAACCCATATTTTAAAAATGAAATATTGTGATCCATCCTAATTTAACGTCGAAAACAAAGATCTAAAATCATTAAAAAGACAATAACTTCTCCATTCATTACTCTAAGGTAAACATCATTTTACTTATTCTTTGTCTTCAAAACTGCTGTTGTTTCTATTGAAATTATTCAAAGATCGTCCAACTACTTTATTCCATTATTACTTTATGACCACTGCAGCTATAATTACGGCCGTATACTGTTTAGCGCCGCATGCCTAAGTGTTTCTGGTGTTACTTTCGACCATTGTTTCGGTTACCATCCGGTCTGTTTCGGTTTCGAGTGCAACAATTTTGCTATCTTCCTTCTCATCGATGGTTTCAAGACAATGGCGCAATTAAGATTCACTGGGCCACTGGGGTATTCAATATCTGCAGGTTTTTCTGGGTTACCAAGTGATTCTTTTATGTTTTAAGTACAGCAATTGTTTCGGAAGTACCCAAATACCTTTTATTGCTTGCAACAGATGTTTTGCGATTGGGCATAAATGCTGATTAGAAATTAAAGATTCAATTAAAAACAACTAATATACCACTGTTGTCAAATCATGATAGAAAAAATAAAAGTTTTATCAGTTCAGTATGTCTCGAATTGTTGAATACTGTAATGCCATCATGATATTTTCTTAACAGTAGTATGAATGCATTTGATTTTTTTTTATTCCTGTTGACCTCTATTTTATGTTTCTAATTTTGAAAATTGTCTATTATTATAAGACTTTTTGGTTAACTTATCTTTGGTATTTTGAGTGAATTATCCAAAATAAAATTAAAATTCTACAAAAAAAAATTATATTTTATTCCTGTAAGTTAATAATAAACTAACAAACTTTTTGTTCAACAAATAATGTGTTCTTATTCAAGAAATATTTTCGAACACTTATTAAAAATAAAATGATAGATAACAAACAAATTATATATATTATTTTTATTTCCAATGACAAGTTTACCGAATAAAAAAAACACAGATATAAAAAAAAATAAAAAGAACAAGATGGAAACAAATGACATCAGTAAATCCATCAACTTAAATCTGGCAGTCCAATAACGCTTCCATAATGAACCGGAGGCAGTGCAGAACAGGAAGCAAGGTGAGACATACCATTTCTTCGTGGTTATCGCACAGGAGACAGAGAAGGTCAGGAGCCAGTTTAATTCTGTTTAAGGAACTTGCAGAGACAAAAGAGCCAATAGTTACTATGCCACCAATTTTTCTCTACACCATTCAAGGATATCATGAATAGTATTGTACCAGGGCTTGTGGCTGCTTCTAGCGGCAGCATCCTCAAAAAGGGGCAACTAAGGGTCGTTTTAATTATCCGCTCTTGTTTTGGGACAATCCACCTGCTTTTCACACTGAGAGAGACTGAAGATCGCTTTTGTAGATCATTTTGCCGTATCAGACGTTGTCCATAGTGCACCACGAGGAGTTAGATCTACGTTGCACTCCATAAAAAAAAAAAATTATATAAGGAATAAGATTCTTACTAGAAATTTTTGAGAATTTATCTTTTTATAAGAATTCTTATAAAAATTATCAAAAACTATTTAAAGAAAATAACGTTGTTATTTGGAAATTATAGCTATGAATGTAATGATTTTGCAGGTCATAAAGTAAGCTAAATAGTATGTATATATTTCGTGTTTTCACCTATCCATATAGAAAAAAATATTATGCGCTTTCACATTCAATATCACTTCCTTCTGAAATGTGAACTTAGATTTTCTTAACATTTATTAAAAAATAAAAAAGTAATACTTGTTTAACAACAAATAATTATTTTTATTACAATTTTGAAAATGAAATATGCCATTACTAGATTTCATCTAGCTCAAATTTATTATTAAATCCAACCTAATTATTAAACATTGCAAGATGTTATATGAAACAAGACATATATAGGGGCCTGAATGGCCGAGTGGCTAGCGCTCTGGCGCTCGGTACCACAGGTTTCGGGTTCGAGTCCCGGCGGTGCCATGGATGTTTGTGGTGGTTCGGAATCCACTTTAAACCGTAGGTCCCGGTCTAACACAATCGTAGAGCGTTGTGGAGAGTGACATATTAAAAATAAGGAAAAACTAACTGTTCATATATATAGTGATTATAGTCCTTGTTGCTTCACATCCCCATATACCACTTCATTCATCATCATCAAGTCATACATAAAATGGAAAGTATGAAATATTTTTATCTCTTTGTAATAATACTTTTTTCACCTGTATAGATTCAACAATAAATACAAAATATATGTAATAAAAATATGTGCAAAATAAAATATATGCAAAATATATATAAGAATAATAATATCGCTTGTAACTTCAAATGTTAAATAAAAAAATTCAAAATTTACATATTTTGAAATTAAATATTTAAAATTTATCTGGCAAAGTTATTACATCAGGAATTATTTTTATTATTTGCTTTAAGTTTTATTGTCCTCATTGAATAATAGGAAAAGAAAAGCAGAATTTAGAGAAAAAGCCAAAACTACAATTTTCTGCTTCATTAATTCGAAACAACACATTGTCAATGCAATTTTTAAAAAAATATTAAAGTAAAAATTATGTTCTAATATTACTATCGATTCTTTTTCGAGTAATTGTCATTTGCCTTAAGGTTGGTTTGTCAGTTCTATTTGAATCCTTAAATGACCAACAAAATCAATTTCTATGCATTTAACATTGACCTATTTTTTTCCTGCAAGATTGCTTTCGAAAATGGTTGCGGTAATTGTTAGGTTTGTTGCACCTTTTAATGACATTTATTTTGGTATGAAATTGACACTCTGTAGCTATTTGCCTAATTTTGGTTTCAAGTTATTTGTGAACAATGGGTTTTTGTGTTTTTATTTTAGTATTTTGTTTCATTTATTTCACTGGTGTAAGGTAATGGAGGTAATATAATTTATTTAAAAAATAATTTTTTATCTTGTTTATAAGTAAATAATGAGCTTTGCAAATTTAATATGTTTATTTTAATTTTCCTTTTTAATGTAACAGACAAGGCATATATGCACTACTCGTGGTAACTTGCACCGCTGGGAGCATTAGAGCTGAGGTTCAGTCCGCTGGTGGCATTGTTTTAGAAACTGTTTCAAAAAACGAGGAGAGTCAATGGCGTTTGGGATGTCATCTTAACTCATTAATCAAACAAGATGGAGGGAATTTTCAGGGGTTTTTTTCCTCTTACGCACGTAGCCAAGTCAGACTTCTACCCACACGGTTCTTACTCCATCCCAATCTCCGTACCAAAGTTTTCAAGTTCGAATCCTGGCGGTGACAGGGGTGTTTGTTGGTGGTTCGGTATCCCACATTAAACTGTAAGTCCCGATTAAATTTAACCTAAAGTGTGCACAAAATGATCGTGGAGCGACAAACCAAATCATCCATAAGTAGACTACTCATAGGATGACTGTCCCGCGATGCCGGACACAGAGGATCAGTCACAACAACATAATACATACATTATCGTCTAATTTGATAAATAATAATATTATAGAATGCAACAACACTAGAGTTGCAGTCGGATTATGTGGTTTATGAATATATTTATTTTAAGATTGTATAATCCCTATTTATTCTCTTGCAAATTGAAATCAGTTGTTTTACTCAAGCTATAATCTCTCTATTTAACATAATTAGCATTATCATTCTAATATAAGTTACTTGAGGTGTAAATAGTTTATTTAAATAAATTTAAAATGTATATATCAGTAGAAAAGTGATTAATTTTGATATATAAAGCAATCATTTGGATTGCAATTTTATTTTGATAAAATCTTCTTCAATGGCACCACAGCCCCATGATACGCCAAGGCCTTCTGCCAGATTCGAAGCATGGGATGTTGTTTTACTTTTTACGGGATAAAATTGTCGCCCTACACTCAACAATTATATTAAATTGGGACCTACAGTTTAAAGTGTATTTTGAACCACTACAAACATCCATGGTACCGTCGGGACTTGAAACCACAAACCAAAACCCTGTGTTCACTAGTGAATGGTAATCGTCACTGTCATTGTAGTATATGATCACTGAAACCCTAGTCACTCGGCCATCAGACCCAAAAGCTTATTAATGATCCCACATATGTCTTCAAGAAAAGGCCTAGATCTAGACTAGACATCTGATATATTGGATCTAGACATCTGAGATATTGGATAAAATAAATCTGAAGTCAGTAGCAAAGTTTCAATAATATTTGAAAATATATTGGTTAACAACCAATTCATTAAAAAGAAGTTATTATCAATTTCAGTGTGAGGTATAAACTCAAAATTTAAGATTAAAAGAATATTATTCATATTATTAAAATATTAAAACACTTTTTTTTTTTGCATTCATTTTCTCCTAATTCTTATCAAAACTTGCTTAATATGTGAATAAATCCTATCACTATAATCATTAAGTCAAAAAAGATCCTTATTTCTAGAATGATATATTGATTCATGTATTTGAATTTCATTATGGAATGAACAAATTATTTGTATTTATCCATCCAATGTAGAAAATAATATGCTAATTATTTTATTAATGTTATAATTTATTCTATTCAAATTAAAATTTTATTTATATCGAAACTTCTCGATGTTAATTCTGTTCACTGTGTCAATATAGGGTGGGTTTAAAATAAAAGAATGAATCATCTGAATTATTAAAATAATGAAAAAATTGTATTATCATCAAGCTAATATACAATATAGTATAGATACTAAGATTTATTGATAAACTTGTATAAACACTAAGAGTGCAAATTAAATTTTTGTACTGGAGTTTTTTTTATTGCTCACCTAAAAAGGATTTTATAATTTTTTTTAAATGGTGTAGTCAATGTTTGTCAATTTTTTTTATATGGTAGTAGCTTATAGAAGATATGTACATCCATTCATATATAATCTATTCAAAAGATTTTAAAATTTAAAAACTATATTTTTTATTAATCCTATGAATTAATGCAATATTAATCATTGTAGACGAAATGCATGTTAATTTTAAAAATTGCACTGTTGGAATAGCATGCTTTTGATGATATAGTCCGAATCAATCAATTTTGTACTTTTGTTATATTTTAAACTCATCACACTTTTATATACTATTCTAAAAGGTAATGATATGATGGTGCAAATAGATTGACGTTTCTTTGATATGACATATACACGCTTAATGTTCGTTTATTCGATTTACAGGTCAGATCGTTCTGTACGCCATCTTCAACACGGCGGGACTGCAGGGCAACATCACATTCCACCAGCGCCCCGATGACACCAACGTCACCATCTCTGTACACCTGAGCTCCCTGAGCCCCGAGCCCCGTTCCTTCGCCTGGGGCATCTACTCCTTCCCGGTCTTCTTCGACTCCAACGCGCCCTGCTCCTCTGCGGAACTCGGATCCACGTGAGTTATTATTATTTTTCTTCTAAATCTGCGCCCAGATACGAGAGACATCATAAACAATTAAAAACTACCTTTAACATCATTATGCTGCATTGACAGAGCAGTTAAGTAGCATTTTCGTATAATGTTTTGATAGCTTTGAAATTTTTTGTTTCCTCTATAACTTTCTCAATCCTTAACAGTTGAATTTCAGATTTAATAAAAGATTTATACAGCAGAGATTTCGAAAAAGCCACAGCCCACTACAATCTGTAGGTCAAATTAGCCAAAAAGTAGAAATGAATGCGCCAAAATTTCATGGAGCATTTAATATTCTATAACAATTTAGTTCAGCAAAAAGTCTGAATTCAGACTTTGTATTCTGATGCGATTTGAATATTAACATGAATTGATTTATTATTATTCGAATATCAACATGATTCGATTTTATTATTATTCGAATGTCAACATGATTCGATTTATTATTATTCGAATATAAACATGATTCGATTTATTATTATTCGAATATCAGCATGATTCGATTTATTATTATTCGAATATCAGCCTGATTCGATTCTTTATCATTCGAATATCAGCCTGATTCGATTCTTTATTATTATTCGAATATCAGCATGATTCGATTTTATTATTATTCGAATGTCAACATGATTCGATTTTATTATTATTCGAATGTCAGCATGATTCGATTTTATTATTATTCGAATGTCAGCATGATTCGATTTTATTATTATTCGAATGTCAGCATGATTCGATTTTTTATTATTCGAATGTCAGCTTGATTCGATTTTTTATTATTCGAATGTCAGCATGATTCGATTTTATTAATATTCGAATGTCAGCTTGATTCGATTTTATTATTATTCGAATGTCAGCTTGATTCGATTTTATTATTATTCGTAGTTAACGAAATAAAATCCAATATATATCAGCATATATCCACTATTTATCGGTATATCCACAATATGGATAAATTATAGAGAATATTGTATCGTGATGGAGTTTCACTGAACTGTTTCAAGGTCATTTAAATATAATTTTTTAAATGCATATAAAGATGTAGAAAAGAGAGCTAGTTTGTAAACTTTATATATCATAGCCTTGTAATTTTATTTAAAAGTGTAAGAAACAAAAAATTGTTAAGATGCAAAACCAGTTTAGAACTGTGGTTGCTAGAAGTATCTGGTTTTATACTTGCAGAGCACTTAGTCCTTAACTCAATTGTAAAGAGTGTCACTCGACAATCCGGGAGATTCCAGGTCCTCCTTTCTGCCTAATGATGTTTTCCTAAGTTAAAACATCTGGAAAGCATCTGCAGCGTTCACGGTTGCAGTTTAAATCGTGTCGGTGGGAGATATTGTTGTTAACCTGACGCCTCTCTATTGTTCTTTAGTTTCTCTTACCTGGCATTCTTCTCCATCATTTAGACAGTTTGACGTCTTGTCCACTTTTCCCAAAATCTCGAAAGAAAGTCGTAATCCTAGTTCATAAATATATTTATATTATTACATAAATATATTTTCATAAATATATTTATATTTCATGTATATTTATTTTCATTTAAACATCGCCAATCCTCGTATCGAAATTAGTAAAAATGATCTTCTACCTTTTAATGGATCCTTTGGGCCTGAATGGCCGAGTGTCTAGCGCACTGGCGCTCGGTGCCACAGGTTTCGAGTTCGAGTCCCGGCGGTGCCATGGATGTTTGTAGTGGTTCGGAATCCACTTTAAGCCGTAGGTCCCGGTCTCCTATGACTGTAAGAGCGTCACGGAGCAGAAGTCAGACTTCTACCTACGGGTGCTCCATCAGAACAGAAGCTGCACCCATCTTCCCTCCTTCCATGAGGGACACGATAACAACATCAACAATGGATCCTTTTTTTCAAACACAATTTCGTTTTAGAAATTTTTTTTTTTACTATAATCAAAAATATACATTTTAGAATTATAATTAATAGTTTTATCTTGTTTTATTTATTTTGTTGTAGAAATTCAAGAGTAGATTTAGCCATTCAAATTGAAATCGAATTCGGATAGGAATCGGAACTATAAGCTTCTGATTTATCGCCAGAACTTTTAAAATCGTGTGATATATAGCTGTAATTCGATAAAAATGTCTTGACTTTTACTCATTTTAAGGGGAAAAAGTAAATGGAAACCGATAAACAATAAATAATTCTCAGTTCTTCACAGAACTTTTGGATACCGATAGACATCCGTAAAAAAACATCCGTAAAACAACATGAAATCGCAATGGAATTACTCTTGCCAAGCGAACCATATCAAGAACGAATTCCTGTTTGTCTCAGAATAATGCACTGTAGTTTAAAATATTCGTTTTAGTCCAGAACTAAAACTGAATATTCTCGCGAGTTAACTCGTGATGTTCTGGAAAGACACAAATGATATATGAGTATACTCGGTATAATCTGTTAATGAGTTAATTAAGAGCTATTGAACAAATTTATGATTTGAATTATCGAATTTAAATAGATGTCATTACCTAAGAGTTTTAATTAAAAATTGCAGTGGATAAAACGAGGTATAGTGTACATATCTCTACCTTTCTAGTGGTGTATGACTTTATATCAAAGAACCAAATATTTGACAGCAAAATAATGAAAGGGCATTCGCTTTGATAACATGCTTCGGTGTTGTTGGGATGCTTGCATGGATGTTTTCCCGTTTTCTCCCATTTAACACATTTATGAACCCTTTGAATGTCTTATAAAAACATCCCTATCTATTTTCTCTCAAGGCGTAATGCAATAGATTCACCTTGCTATCTGTAACCGTAAGTCTACTATAAATCTTCACAAAACAATGGCTGCTTGATGACCAATTGGCTAACACTCTGGCTGTTGGTACCACAGGCTTCAGGTTTGAATCCTGGCGTTGGTATGAGTTTTTGTTAGTGGTTCGGAATCCATGTTAAACTGTAGGTCCCGGTCTAATTAGCCTAAACTGTGCACAAAATGTTCGGGCCATAGAATGTTCGGTGCATAGAACAGTCAAATTGGGTAATCTATCTTATCCCATAGAATTCCTTAAATGAATTTTTATCAATTTTAATTTCGAGAAGGATCGCTTAACACTAGCCGTGGTCACAAAAATTGTTGCAACTAACACAAATGCAGTGCACACTTCAGGAAATGTTGAAGACATAAAATGATTCCTTATGATTCATAAATTACGCAGTTCCGTTATGGAAGAAGACTTTTTTTTTATTTCATGCATAAAAGCGGAGATAAAACTGAGAATTTCCTTTTATAAAAGAGACAGATATATCCTTTTTATATACATCAACAAATTCTTCAGTCATTTCCTGAAGCCACTTTTCATTTTGTAAGTACCTATTCACGAACCTGAAATCGGGGAAGTCTCTATTTCTATTATTATTACTACCAGATGCGATATATTTTTTAATACAAATGAATACGTTCAAAATCTGTGTACACATTGTTTTTAATTTATCCCTTTAGTAACTTAATGTTATTAAATACAGAATTAATAAATTTTACTTTATTTTGCAATAATAAATGTAAGACATTTTCTATTCAGCTCGGGCAATTTAACTAGGGCAATTTGACTGTCTTGCCCCCCATTGTTACGCCACTGCACTCTTGAACATCTATTGTTCAAAACGTGTCCCATGTTATAATCGCTCTCAACGAAATAGAGAGCGTTATTGATAATTAGTACAATAAAATGTGCAGACCTGCTTGGATTAACTCATATTAAGGGAGAAAAAACCCATCCTGTCGCCACCAGATTCTTTAACTTTTTACAGAAAACAATAAGAGTATTATTTATTTTTTATGGCCTCTGGTGGCAAGTAACAATAAAGTGGATAGCGCGAACTTATTTTCCATACTCGAATATATATTATTACCAAATGTACTCGAATATATATTATATATTATTACTCGAATATATATTAATTTGCATGGCGATTGGTTGAACGGTATAGAAGTTGATGTACTGCAGCACCATCTAATAGCTATTTAAAACAAAGGCGATAGCATAAAAATATTCTCCACGTTTTATCAAACACATACAAAACATTTCATCAAAATCGGTCCAGCCGTTTAGGACGAGTTCAGTGACAAACACATGTACAGGAGAATTTATATATATATATAAACATTTCAGAGAACTTTTGAATTTGTCCTTGTGTGTGTTTCCCATGGCCCGCTGTTTGTTAGTGGTTCGGAATCCACTTAAAACTGTAGGTCGCAGTCTGTTTAGCCCTCGTGTGCACAAGATGACCGTAGGGCGGCAAATCAAACCAATAACGTGGCCCTCGTTCCTCATAAAACTGCGCATGCCTGCTCTAATCTACTTGAGGACCAAACGAAGTCTGCGTAGTTAGGACATCTGCCTTAAACAATACATTTGGAATGCTATTGTGTATTTACGCACCCAAACACAATGAGTCCCATGTGCTGTCACGTACCGACAACAAGCCCTTTCGGCTGATGTGTCCTCCTACATCCAAATATAGGATTGCCTCCCTACTTCCATAATTAGAAACGGGGCGGAGTACACAATGCACCCCCTGTGTGCACCCGCAAAAGGGGGAATGTAAACAGAATTGATTTCAAATGGATAATAATTTCTGTCAAAATATATTATGTTTTATTGTTTTATTTCTGCTGAGATTTGTTTTACATTTTAATTATGCTAACAATAAAATATATATTTTGTTTAGATTTATTGTGGCAACAATGCATTTAGTTAGAATCAGGATATGACACGCCGTTGCCACGCTATACAAAATAAAACATTTTTAGTTTTGATAAATTTTATTAGGAAAAAAAATGTCGGTGAAAAGTGTAAATAATCGTTTGGCAAATTGTAAAGAAAATTATTCTGGCTGATTATATATAAGTAAAACAAATTTAGAAAGTTAACTTATATAATGGAACAATTGAAATATATATTTAAAAAAAAAGAACGAAATGACATGAATTTCAAATGTTTTGTCAACTATAAATAAAGTGATAAAGGTACCAGATGATGCTAGGCACAAAATAAAGTATTTTTTTAATTAAAAACTGTCACTATTAATTTTTTAGAGGATTTTTATTTAAAAAATAAATTTTATTATCCAGATAAAAGGATAATGAGATAACGATATGAATTCAGTGAAAAAAATTAGAACGCTAAATATTTTTGTTGCTGCTATCGACCTAGAGGGATAAGAAACATCTAGACCAAGTTCAAGGACCCGTGCATTTTCATGGAAAAAGGGAAGAGGATGGGCAGCTTCTGTTGAAGAAGCACTTATCACTGTATATTATGTTAGTTATATAGTGATGGAGCACCTTTATGGTAGATATCTAACTAGGCTCGGTGACGCTGAAGAAGGAGGACTTCTGGACCTAACTACCCCACATTTGAGTATTGTGTGGCGGAGAACTCTGAAAACTCCCATCAAGCAGTCCGACAAAAGATTCAAAATACTGAACATCCCAAACGCCATCAAGTGTCCTCGTTTTTTGAAACAGTGTCTGCAACAAAGCCGCCAGCGGATTGAATCTCCTCCGCAATGCTCACCAGCGGCGCGTGTTACCACTGAACCACGAGTCGGGCATTTATTAGCTTATTCATAGTTCAAATAAGTTCCTGCAACTCCTTATATTCTGATGATATCAATTGTAGTTAAACATCCACCTGTCAAACTCTTGAAAATGCTAAAATCCTTAAAATATCCATGACATGTGTGTTTATTAGATTTTCATTAGCTGATAAAATATTAATACTTTAATAACAAGGACAGAAAATTATCACTTCTGTTACTAAGAATATAAAATAGAGATATACAGGGAACAACAATGACAAACCATAACAGAAAAAAATAGAACAGAGTCAAAAGAGATATATAAAAAAAATTCGGGGTTCATTTAGCCATTTTAATGTTGAGATATATCCCAGGCACATAAAAAAAAAAAAAAATCTAAAATTTCTTATATTATTTATTTTGTAAAATATATAATATAATTTCATAACAAAGCAAATAAAACATTCGGTGCGGTGCGGGATATTACATTCATTTAATAAAGACTTTTTGTAGTCACCAAGCGCAAAAGTGATTACTCAATTATTTTATTCATTGAATTTGATATGCATGCATAAAAATGTTTGAACAGAAATATAAGTAGATCTAAACAGGCCATCTTCTTTGTTTAGCGCAATTTTAAAATGGAAATGCTTTGAGAATAAATATCGTCTAGAGATAAAAGTAAAATTGCTTAGATAAAGGCATTAGACCAACCAGGATAGCATTTTTTGACAAAGGATATGATCACCATGTCTACAGTGAAATGGGAAAATATTCAATAATTTTTTTTTCTCGTATTTAAATATTCACTTTAATAAAAAAAAAAGCTAAAGCTTGATCAGGCTGCCTGCTGTAATCTTTCATCAAAACTGAAAATCTTTCAAACAAATTTACCAATTACGTTTTTAAAGTGAAATTGGCATATAATGAGGGCTGGCTACGGTCTGTGCATTCTCGCTATAAAAAGAACATCAATTTGATGCTTGATTTCATTTATTTTAGATAGACATTTTTCTTTAACGTAATCTTTTATCAATGATGATTATCATTATTAAGAATGATGATGTTTTGGTGAGAGAATTGGTTTGTCGCTCTAAGGTCATTTTGTGCACACTTTAATCTAATTAGACCGAAATCTATAGTTTAATGGGGATTCCGTATCACTCACAAACATCCATGCCACCGCCAGGATTCGAATCTGATGCCTCTGTTACTAAAGGCCGGAGCTTTAGCCGATTGGCTAATAGGCCGCGGTGCGAGATTTGAGAGATGTTAACAAAAAAAAATACATGATACAGAACTATCACGATTTGCACTATCATTGGTCAGAATTTGCATTACCAAGTCACTTGCATAAAATATCATTTTGAATTGTTCGTAACCTTCTAATATCATAATGAAGAAAAGGTTCTACCTGATTCGTGGTTCAGTGCCAACGCGCTCCGCTGGTGATCATTGGGGCGGAAGTTCAATCCACTGGCGGTTTTGCTGTCCTGTCGACACTGTTTCAAAAAACGAGTAGACTTGCTGGCGTTTGTGATGATCAGCATCTTGCCACGTTAGTTGAACTACCTGGTGGGAGTTTTTCGGGTTTTCTCCTATGCGTTACGCAAATGCGGGGTAGTCACCCCTAAAAGACTTTCCGAAAGGCACTGCCCTACTTCTTCAGCGACACGGAACCAAGTCGGAATTCTATTTACGGTACTCCATCACAACAGAAGCTACCCCTTTCTTTCCTTCCATGAGACCACACCGGTTCTTGGACTTGGTCTAGATTTTGCTGCCTGCCAAGTGGGATAAGAAAAAAAAAAAAAAATGTTCTTCCTTGAGAGTTCTAATGACCTTTCGTTTAGTCAGTGAAATTACGAAAGTTAAACTGACCATCATGACTAGCGCTTGGTTCCACAAGTTTCGCGGTCGAGTTCCGGCGGAGCCATGTATGTTTGTAGTGGTTCGGAATCCACGTTAAACCATACGTCCTGCTTTTATATGACTATGGTGCGGGGGGGGTTAATAACCCTACCCCGTAAAAAGAAAACATCTCCATCTCGAAATCTGCCAGTAGGCAGACGGCATTGACCCACCATGTGGCTGTTGCTTCAATGATGATGATGAAACTGACCATCATTTGGCCATGGTATATTCACATTCCTTTGAGGAAATATAATTATATAAAAGGAGTCCAGCTCAATCAGGATCTTGTTTTATCGTATTGTTATTAGTATGTCTTGAATAATTTTCAACAAAATAAAACGTATCCCTTCATGAAAGCTCAGTAAGTCCTGCTAAATTATAAGTAACAGAAAGGCATCTGAAGACGAAATTCCATATATTAATTATTTTTACAATGCACTCATTTGGTTAAAATACATGAAACATTTAAATTAAGAGATATTGCTCGAAAAATAAATATATTTTCTAAAAAAATTACAAAAACAAATTATAAATTAAAAAATCAATCTGCTTTTTACTTTTGCTAAGTCATCGATTGCATTGTTTATGTAAGCTTCAGTATTTCAATGAATATTTAATTAAACTAAACCAGGAAAAAAAGCGGTGCGGTAACAAAAATGACACTGATAAGAAAAAAGCTGATTCATTGAAATACTAAATATTTAACAAAAAATAATTGGGCTTAAGCTAGGGGGGAGTGACCATAAGTTTGAACACGTGCACACATTTCATTTCACTTCTGGGTAAAATACTTGACGGAATAGTATTTCGTTTAAAGAAATATGAATAATTGTTTCGAAAGATGTTTAATTTTCATAGATATTATTGATTTATTTAGCTATATTAATTACACATACTACTATTACATATATTAATTGCACATACTTAATTTCTAGTAGTACGTATATACCTGATCCTTACATTTCTAGTATACGTAATTTATAAATGTCTGTTGTTGTTGTTTCTTATCCCACTTGGCTGGCCAAGCCCACGAGCCCATATGGACTCATGATTGAAGGGGAAGGAAGCAGCTTCTGTTGTGATGGAGCACCCGTAGGTAGAAGCCTGACTTTTGCTCCGTGAAGCTCTTACAGTCATAGAAGACCGGGACCTACGGCTTGTTTGAGTGGATTCGAACTACTACAAACATCCATGGCACCGCCGGGATTCGAACCCGAAACCTGTGGCACCGAGCGCCAGACACTCGGCCATTCAGGTCCCAAATTTGCCAACGGCACGCAGTGTTCCCAGGTGGTCACCCACCCAAGTACTGACCACGCCCAATGATGCTTAACTTCGGTGATCTAGCGAGAACCGGTATATTCAGCATGGTACGGCCGTTGGCGTCATGAATGTCTTCAGATTGATAAGCAGACGTTTTGATAAATTTCTTGTTTATATTATATGGAGGGTCTGATGGCAGAGTGACTGGCGTTCGTTACCATGGGTTTCGGGTTCAAGCCCTGACGGTGCCATGAATGTCTATAGTGGTTTGGAATCCACTTTAAATTGTAGGTTCCTGTTTAATATGACTGTAGAGTGTTGGGCTTGGAGATGAAAAATCTACTTTGTAAAAAAGATATCATCTGCTGTATCGAGGCGGATGACCTTGGCCCACTGTGGGCTATAGCGCCAGGGAGTTATATAGAAAAAAATATCCTGTATTTCTGTGCTATTAAAACATCTTAACGAAACTTTCACTAGAACAGTGAGTGCTTAAATAGTGAAATAGCTATGAGAGCGTTCAAAGTCCTATTTTTCATCAGCATAAAAGAAATTAAATAAATTAAAAACTTTTATAAAATAAATGTTAGATTTTTTTTTCCCCCTTTAATCGAATTTCTGTATCCATCAGTAAATATGAGGAATTATTTATAAATTTAAGAAAGATTAAATGATAATTAACAAGAATATATTAAATAAATTATAAATTAAAACAAATAATATTTATGTAATAATAAGTATTTCGTGGCATACTTTTTTCTATACAAAATTTTGTAGCGTTTCTTAAACATAAAATTCGGTGTTTATAGGAACAAAAAAATTAACTGCATTTTTTAAAGAATATAAATGGCGTAATTAATTAAAATTAAATGAAATTAATTAAATAAGTTGTACTTTATATATAATTAAAATTGTTTAAGAAAAACCACTGTAGATTCATAAATAAAACAAAATTTAATTTTATAATTGTTTGTGTTAATTGTAAAATTGTTTAATGATGAGTTTATCTTCTCATTTTAATAAAGATTAATTATTTTAATTTACTAATAAAAAAAATTTTAATGATTAGTGTGTTTCGTTAATTTTATACCGAATTCTCAACTTTAATTAATTTATTATTAGTTAAAATTATAATATTAACATTTATTCAACATTATACTCATAAAAAAAGTAAATATTTGTAATTAGTAATTTAATTAATTAACTTTGGAGATAAAATTCATTTATTTTCCAATATTCTGCGCGGTCATAACATAAATTCTCATTAACGTTTTCGACCTCGAATATTTTGCATTCTACTCTGGTTCTTCTTTTGACGAATTAAAACTGTTGAACGATCTGAACGAAGCATGTTTAATTCAATCATCGCTGTCAACAAGGAAGACTAAAGAAGCGTTTGACTCAATCACCGAATGCATCTTCATATAAAGAGATAAACTGAAGATAAAAAAAAAAAAATCCCCAAAACATATTCTCAGTTTTTTCTAAGGAAAAAAGTAATCAATATTTAGATAAAATTGTTGTAAGAAATTTTTTTATTTATTTCAATGATACACAAATCACCGCCCGTGGTCATCCCATTACTGTTGTAACCCATTTTACTTTAAAAGTTATCTAATTGTTTTTTTTTTTTTTTTATAAGATTCTTAGATTTTAATGAAAAGTTAAAACGTAGAAGTTTGACTCTACATTAATAAAAAATTGTCTCAATTATGATACGTAAATGCGTGGTAATTCGCCCTAAAAGTCCTCCCGGAAGGCACTGTCCTCCTCCTTCATCGACACGGAGCCAAGTCATTCTTCTACTTACGAGTGGTCCATCACAGCAAAAGCTGCCTCCCTTTCCCTCCTTCCATGAGTAGACTACTCATGGGGCTAAGGATTAGACACAACAGACATAGGACTGTAAATTATGAAATCAAATCCAATTTTTTTTCCACAGCATAAAATAAAGTCAGAATTCTAATTACAGATTAACAGAAAAGTGTTCGGTTTAGTCTCCGTAATTTTCACAATTCAAATTTTTTTTATATATATATATATATATATTGAGGATTTAAATTTAGACTATGCTTTGGGAAAGTCTGTGTCTGTCCACTATGTTTATGTCCATGGAAGTCTATGTTTTCACTATGTTATAGTGTCTGTGTTTAGTCTATTTAGTCTATATTTTCACTCGAAATCTCGAATGAAACTTTATGAAAATATTTCGAAGTATGAGGTGCAATGTTATATATAAAAGTCTAAAACATTTTAAAGATCAAACACTTTTTAAAATATTTAGAGAATAATATTAATTTTTTTTGTTTTTATTTTATTTCCAATGGCAGATTATGAGCAGTTACAGCAAAAAAAAAAAAAAAAAACCAGAACAACACAAAAATAAAAAAGAACAGTGAATACAACAAAACATGCTGAAACAGAGTTCATTAATCTAACATAATGCCAAGTTGTTGCTCTTTTAGCCACTGAAAAGCGTTGCCAGGTGCACCACGAGGAGGTAGATCTACTGCGCACCTATATTAAAAAATTTTATATTTATATTTCATTTGGTATCAAACATCGACACTTTTGTAACTAGTTAAAAATTTATTTGCTTTTTTTCCTTCCAGAAAGTATTAAGTATCTAATTCGACTCGGATAGCGTTACGGTTTATCGGACTAATAACAATTTTCTATAGTAAACTCTTTAGAACACCTGTCTCGACCAAATTTTGTGAAGACAATCTCAGTCAAATTTTACTTCGTGCCATTTCTTCACAGTTGAAATTCTCTGCATTATAAACAGTAGCCTTACCGAAATGGTGCTCCTTGTAAACAAATCCTTCAGTGCCCCAGTGCTCCAGTTGTGCTCTATTCTCCATTCGGAATCCAATTATAGCAACAATAGTGTGTGTGGTCGTCCGACGACAATCGCCCTTTGTTCTTTCGATACCATCTAGACAAGAATGCTCGCGTTTGGTTGCTTTAAAAGGACAAAAGATTTGGGCGGTGGAAGATCGATTTCGATCTGCTAAACGGTTTTTTGGTCCATTAGACGCAATAATAACACGGTATCACGCATTTGGAGTACTCATGTCATAGATCCAAATGCTTCCGGGCGGTGTTTTCGTAAGGTTTTGCCAGTTTGATTAATGTACTTAATGAATTCGCAAGATTAACTGCTAATTTGAACATTATCTTAATTTAATCATTCGAGATTTACGTGTTATATTCATGGGGTATTGAAAAACTTTATGAGAACTATGGTTGAATGATATGTAATTCTTTTAATCTGAATGAAAATATTTAGTTTCTATACTTAATAGTTCTGCTTCAATGAAGGAAAAGCTGACTTACGTAAATGCTTACCTTTGATCATGTTTGACCCGCAAACCCCGGTTATTTTGTTGAGTACTTTTTACGCTATGCCGATTGGTTAACATTATTTTTGATATCAGCAGCAATTTAGTTCCAAATTATGGATGATGACATGCCTTAAAGAAGGGTTTTGTCCTTAAAGTGGGAGGGGATACTCTCTTCCTCCAATATAATGAATTATAGCTCCCACCAATTGACAAAAACATAGGAACTTTAAATTCGACGCGTTTATCGGATTACCGCTAAATGGCCGGTTGAATGGCCGAGTGTCTAGTGCTTTGGCGCACAGTGCCACAGGTTTCGGGTTCGAGTCCCGGATGTTTGTAGGGGTTCGGAATCCCCTTTAAGCCGTAGGTCCCGGTCTTATATGACCATAGAGCAAAACTGTAAAGGGCTATTCTATTCCCAAACTGTAAAGAGCCAACTCAGCTCTAGGCGCAGTGGTGTGGTGTAGTAGTAGTGGTTCGGAATCCTTTTTAAACCGTAGGTCCCAGTCTAATAAGATCGTTGAGTGTTGTCTTCAGATTTAGTCAGTCTTCAGCCCTCCTGGTTCCTCACTAAAAGTAAAGCTGCATATCACCCTTAGCAATGACCCAGTGGGGTCTTCTGGAACTGGTGTAGACTTTCCTGCACCAGGGGGATTAGTAACAACAACACAGCTAAACTGGTTAAGGTGAAATTAAGATTAAACTGGAGTTTATATCTGCATATAAGATATTGATTTCTTTCTGAAAAAAAAATAGTTATATAAACCTCTAGATTTCTTATATGTGAGGAAACTGGAAAAATTTTTGATATTTATTAAAGTACAATTTATACTGAGATACTTGTATTCGGAGCTAAAATTATTAAATTTCATACGCTTCGGTGGTTGTTTATCTTTTGCATCTTGCTCAATTAACATTTTCTTTCCTGTGTCGAATCAAAAGAATTATTTTTAATTAAAAAAAATAAACATCCTAAAATATAATTATTTTTAATTCTTTAGAAGAAAAAGACCCTTAATTATTAAGAAAACAAAATGAATAGCCTTTGAAAAATAAATGTTTCTATTTATTATTTCCATCAATTTCATATTTATCTATGTTATACACGGTCTAATGGAATTAATAAAAGAACAGAGCTTGTTTGTTTTAGCTTGAAATACAAAAGCTTCATTTGAACAACATTAAAACAATAGATTCAAAAGTTACAAAATAATAATCATCCAGCTAAGTTGTATTTCTTTTATCTCATTGAATCTTGACCTTTTTCCCTTGAACTTTCAAAACAATTCCATTTTCTGATTAAAAATAGTTTAATGTTGCAATAGTGTAATGCCATAAATGAAAGTTTATTTAACCTTGACATCCACCTCTATTAAAAGGATTTGGGTTGTTTTCATCTACTGAATTGTTTTCTATCTTCTGGATTTTTTTTTTCAACTGAAGCATTCCGCCACCAGAAGTTTTGAACTCAATATTTCGGTATAAATGCATCTATTTTAACCATTTTTGGAATAACTTAAATGACCATTGATAAAAAAAATTAAGGCCAAATCTCAAAATAGGAGCCAAAAGTACAGTTGTCGTTTAATTACCACTTGGTGAGTTTTTTGTCAGGTGACACATTGTCTCGCAAGATTTCCCACAATGTGTGGATCCCCACAATCCTTTAGGAGTTTGCGTCAATTTTTCTTTTTTAAATTTCTTGCTAACAAAAAAATTGTCTGTTTTTTCAGTAAGCTATAACTCAAGAGGCTGAGGGCCGAGTGTCTGGCTCTCGGTGCCACAAGTTTGGGTTCGAGTCCCAGTGGTATCATGGATGTTTGTAGTGGTTTGGAATCCATCTTAAACAGTAAGTTCCGGTCTAATATGACTGTAGAACGTAGTGCTCAGCACCCGACTCCGTAAAAAGAAAACAACTCCTGTGTCAAAATCTGCCAGTAGGCAGACGGCCTTGGCCCACCATGGGACTGTTGCGTCAATAATAATAATGATGTTGATGCAATAACTCAAAACTGTGTTTTTTTAATATTAAAATCTAAACTGGTCAGATTATTCAAAGGTATTTCTGTCAACCATAGGAAGTAAATTCTGTCAAACATAACGTGTTTCAAATACGGGACAGGTGCCTCATAATCTCTCTTGACACTTTTTGAAACTGGCGATAATTTTTAGTTACCAAACAAGATGGTAGAGCTGACAACAAACTGGCCGATTTTGCTATATTTCAATTCTGAAAAGAATCAAAGTCTAAAAAGATAAAATTGTCACCAGGTCAAAAAGTCGCCAAGTGGTAATTAAACAGCACCTTCCCGTTTGGCATCTCTAATGTACTTCATTAAGTATTTTCTCGTTACAACAATTTCTCGATTGCTTTTCTAGGTTCCACGATCTCGCCAAGCGACATGGCTCAATCATGATACCTTCACCCGAGGGCATCCCACAAGTGTTCACTGACTCCGAAATCCAACTCCGAGGCGCTGACACCATTTGGGGCAGATCGCTGCTGCTGCGCAGCACTGCTTACAATACAGACTTGAGAGCTTGCGCCAACCTTGCCACGGATGGTGACGCCAAGACCGTGGAGGCGACTTTTTCGTCTCCTGTTGCCGGAACCGTCATCTTCCGCCAAAGTGAGCTTGGTGAAACGACCATTTTCGCCAACATTTTTCACATCACAGAGGACTACACACCATCCACGAACCACGAATGGAGGATCTTGGCGACAGATATTTTAGATACATCCAGAGAAATATCGAGGAAAAGAAGATGCGAATATCTGCAGGTAATTTGACTGTATTCTGTTGCTTTTTAAATAGAAGTGATTTTTTTAAGTCATTATCTTTGAAAATGTGGTTAAATTTATTTATCCATATTATTATTCATTAGTTATATTATTTCTCATATTATTCATAAAATCATATTCATTTAATATAAGAAATGATTCACACAGAAATAGTAATTAAATTAATACTATAACATAATTGGGCAAAATCGCAGAATAGGGGTCATTGGGATTTGGCTTCACATTCTTTTCGCCAAAATGCGCCAAGAAAAAAGTTGCCTTTGTAAGTGGAGAGAACTGCAAACAGTACAAGAAATCCTGAATATCCCATTTGGCGACTTATCGCTCAGATGGCTCCACAAAAAAAGTTTCCACATCATGCCTCGTTAGTCAGATTACCTAGTGGGAGTTTTACGGGTTTTTCTCCCATGTGATAAGCACATACGGGGTAGTTCTCCTTAAAAGATTTCCTGGGAAGGCACTGCCCTCCTTCAGCGACACAGAGCCAAGCCCGACTTCTGCCTACGGGTGCTCCATCACAATAGAAGCTGGTCTAGATGACTACATGGACTAAAGTGGGATAAGAAGAAAAAAATGTCGTAATACAAGTAATAAATCAACTTGTTAAAAACTAATAGTACATCCACTGACAGTTTATACATTATTTGTGGTTTCCAGCACAGTGTTAGGCGGTTTGAGTCTTAACTGCCAGTTTCAGTTTCTTATTTCATCCCTAGGTTCTGTTCGATCCGAACAACGTGGACGACACCAATTGTTCCAAAGAATCTCACCAGAATTGCAAAATCGGAGAGATGACTCGAAAGCATGGAGAAGCAACAGTCGGAGCCACCAATTCAAGATATTCTAAAAGGTAATGCAATATAATATTGGGGTCTATACAATAATGACATTGAAAATTTATCCAAACTAACTATATTGTGGCAAACTAAAAATGCCTACCTAATTGCAGGTTAAATTGACAACAATTGGATTGGTTGATTGACTGATTGATTAGATTTGAGAGTGAATTTTCAAAATTAAAAATCTCTTCAAATGAAATCTTTGGAGACTTAAATATTAAAGATTTATTGATTACATGCATACATTAAAAAAGCATGTCTTCAATGCTTTGTTGCGGCTTGGTGGACAATTGCCTAGCGCTCTGGTCTTTGGTACCATAGGTTTCAGATTCAAATCCTGCTGTGGTATGGATGTTTGTGAGTGGTTCGGAATTCACGTTTAATTGTAGGTCCGGTCTGTTTAGCCCTCGTGTGCGCAAAATGACGGTTGAGCGACAAACCAAACCAAATAAGTGTTTTATTTGGCAGGTTTTAATTTCTGCAAGGTTGCACGCAATAATAAGACGGGAAACTTGCAGAGCGAAATATTAGCCCCATTATCAACCACAGTTCGATTCCGATAAAACAATTTCCCCGTTTCAAAAAATGAAAAAAAGGCATTTAGATATTCAAAAAAGACACCACGATAAAAAAATATTTACATCAAAACGATAGAAAGACAAAAGAAAGAAGATATCACAAATAAAATTTACAATTAATATTTGGTTCTCGTACAATTCAATTCGAAGATATGTTAAAATCTTTCATTGTTAAAAGCAATCTCAGATGTAAAAGAATTATCAGTTTTTCTGTCAGAATAGATAACAAAAAATCCTGTCTGTAATCTAATAGTTGGATGAAATGAAGTATTAACTTAATTCATCCTGATTGGCTGAATGTCAAGAAGCAAACACTATCAATGCTCATTATTTTAAGTTGAGTTACTTATCAACCTTTTGTATTCATTAATTATCCAAAAATCTTTTAACAATGAAAGATTCTAACATATCTTTTAATTGAGTTGTGTGAAATCCAAATATTACTTGTAAGCTTTATTGATGATAGGTATTTTTCTTTCTTTTGTCTTTTCATCGTTTTGAATGTCTTGTTTTGATGTTCTTTGTCTGTCTTTCTTTTGTGGAGTCTTTTAAATGTGAATATCTTTCATTTTTAAAACAAGGAAATAATTGCTTTAAATTTAGATAAGATACGCTAACTTTGAATTAGAATCCTTCGATTGTGCAAAATAAAAAAAAAATAAAATAAAGATTTACCACAGATTGAATCCGTTTCTGATAGTAAGTTTCCTTAGAAGAGCAAATGAAATGGTTTCCTCCTCATCATTATTATTATACAACGCTACAACCCTCCACAATATATGCCACCTCAACAATATTCCTGCGTCCAGATGGCCAATCGGCTAGCTCTCTGACCTTTGGTGCCACAGACTTCAGGTTCTGATCTTAGCGGTGGTAATAGATGTTTGTGAGTGGTTCGGAATCCACGTTAAACTGCAGGTCCCGGTCTAATTAGTCTAAAGTGTGCACAAAATCACAGTAGAGCGACAAACCAAACCAATCAACAATATTCCTCATATATCAATTGTGAATTTTGTGTTGATTCGGGTTCTTTTTCACTATCATTCAACAGTTCGGATGGGTTTACAATTGCATCGTATTTAAATTGATTCAGCCATTGAATTCATAAAGCATTTCTAATTTAAGTAACACTTAGCCTTTTTTTATATCAATCTCATTAACTTTTTTTTTTTTTTTTTTGGGGGGCTGATGGTCGAGTTACTAGCGCTCTGACGCTCGGTGTCACAGGTTTCGGGTTCGAGTTCCGACAGTGCCATGAATGTTTTGTAGTGGTTCGGAATAACTTTAAACAGTAGGTCCCAGTCTCATTTGACTGTAGATCGTTGTGGAGTAGTGTTACTTGAAGATATGCTATGGACTGGCATCCGTAGCATATCCTCAAGCTACGCTTACCCCCCTGGGCAGTGCTAAATGAGTAACAGCCTTCATCGGTGCAGCCCACATAACATGCCTTCTTTAAGGGTAGTTTGTATTGGGCTGCTCACAGGGAAAGGGTCAATACGGCCCGGTCGTCGGAAAAAAAAAACTTTAAACAAATTTCAAAATAAGAAATTTTAAAGTGGTACCAAACTTTAAAAAACATTCTTCTATTATATTACTATTAAAATATAGATTTCTATCGTTTTATTTTACGATTCTTTCAATTAAACAAAAAAAAACATTTTTCTCCCCCCAGATTTTATGTGGACACCAACTTGCCCCTGTCTTTCGCAGAAGGTGGCCTGCGATCCTTGTACCTAGTCCTATACGAGAGTGGCAATGCTTTCCGCATCATGGCTTGCGCCCCACTGGTCTCCGTGAAACCCAAGGAGGTAAAGGCCTTCATCAGCGCCGACTCTGTGAAGGGCCACATCCTACTGAGCCAGAGCTACAGGACTCAGCCCACGGTGGTCACGGTGCAGCTTTACAACCTGAGAGGCAGAGGGTCCGAGTTCAAGATCCACGAGTTCCCCGTGCAGCCCAGGTTGAAGGGTGGAGAGAACTACTGCCAGTCCAAGTATGTGGGCAACGTTTACAACCCGTACGGAATGACCGAAGACAAGATTCCGTCACCTGGGGAAGGTATGTTACTAGCTGGTTTCTTATAACTGTTTAAAAGCAAGTGATTCATTTCCTGGCTGCTGAGTAAGATTAGCATGGCTCATCATGATTTAATGAGCAAAAAATGAATGTATCATAATGTTAATTGTGATGTCATCATTACAAACACGAATTGTAGTTCATAAGTGAATAAGATGATGAATATTTTATTTCGTCACCATTTCGTGTCATAATTTCATCACGGATTGAATTTTATTTTTTCATTTTACTGCGGTATCGGTAGTTGTAAAAACCATGTAAATTTCATTTAAAAAGAAGAAACTTTAAAATGGATATTATTATACCAAGCATCCTGAAATTGCGAAGTGATTTATTTCTATTTTACAAATTATCTTAATCATTTATTATCAAATGATGTTATCATTTAATATCAGTTGATATTTTCTCACTGTTGAAATAACATAAAGTTTTCGCTAGTAAAAGATATTTCTGTAATAAGTCCTATTAATTTAAATTATATTGAAACTAAACATTGTACTTCTTAAAACGTAACTAACTTATTGAAAAAATCAACTTCATTTCTTTGAAATATGTCTTAATCATCTGTCTATTAGCTAAATGTCCTTTAGATTCTTTTTATTTTGAATAAAATAATAAAATAAATAAATAGTATATTTAAAAATTAATAAAAAATAATGATAAATCTTCAGTAAAAAAATTAATAAATAAATAAATATAATGAAAAGGCAAATAATCTAAACTATATAATAAAAATTAATAAAAATTTTCTCTCTGGGCTTTAAATGTATTTATTCATATTATATATATGTACATATATTTTAATATACCTTTTTGTAACAATTTTTTTTCTAGACTTAATAAATGGATCTTCTACAAATTTTGTATATTTCCCATAATAACGCATAATGTGTCAAGTATTATAATTTGCCCTAGTAATTACAAATTCGTGTCAAATATTGCGTTACTATAGGAGGAAAAGCAAACATTGGGATATTACCATTATTTTTCACTTGCATATTTCAAGAAAAATGTAGTGCGTTTTTTTTTTTTTTATCTTGTGCGTGTGCAATACGAGTTTAATATTCTCTGATGATTTGATTATGGATGGACCTCACTTAAACTTGATACATTAAACTTGACATCACTAAACAGTATGATATTCATTGAAATTGTGGGTTGCATTGCAGATTGTATAGTTACAATAAAAAATGAATTACAAGAATTTAAATAATAACAACATAATCATACAATTCAAGGTGTAGAAGAAGACCTAAAACTCTTTTTATTCTACTGTATAAATAAAATTTTAAAATATCACATTTTGATATGTTTCACAACATTTTCGTTCCGTTTAATTCCTTTTATATCTGCTATCAAAATTGAAAGGCCATTTAACATCTAAAGTATTTTTCCAATTCATAAAAATTAAATCTTTCAATAATTATGCTGTTTTATGTATAAATAATTTTAAATATACAATAAATATATCTCCAATTTTTTAGGCTCTGGCGACCAATACCCAGTCGGTGATCTGAGTGGCAAGTTTGGTCTTCTGGACGCCAGCCCCCTCATGAACCTCCACCTGGGCATCCACGTAGACTTCAACCTTCCCCTCTTTGGCACCAACAGTATCATCGGCAGATCCATCGTGATCACCAACACCGAAGGCGAACCTTGGATCTGCGCCAACATCGGATATCCCGGACCCACGAGGATGGCGGTGGCCAACTTCGTCTTCCCCATCGCTGGACAGGTGATCTTCAGGCAAGACGCCAAGAATCCTTACGGGGACACCACCATCTTCGGGGAATTTTACTACATAGATGGAAGTGTCAATGATACTATGGAGCACAGGTGATTAATACATTATATAATTTTTTCTTCCTCTTTGTCCGTGTGGCTTTACCAAAATGAGCCTTTTTACAGGATTTAAATCATTCATTGTAAATACATGAGCAGCCCAGTTGATTGATCTTAATGACTATTGATCTTAATAAATGTTATAATATCCGAGTCTTTATAGCATTTATAAATTTCTGTGCTGTACCGTCTTCTCCAACAATCATTTTCCATAACACCTCTAAGAATAGCGCTTAAAATCCTCCGCTCAAATGTACAAAAGTGGGCCTCATCACATCTTGCCAAAGACCAAGTTTCAGAGCCATAGATCAAACTACATGTAATAAGGGTGATACTAAACTTCATTATTTCGATTTATATAAACATTTCTTATTGCAGTTGATAGATAATAACAAAATTTCAGTATATAAAAACCTTTATAAATTGGCAATCAAATATGCCAAACCGGGCAAAGGATATTTATCAAGCTAATATAGGCTTATTCAATCAACTGGAATGTAATATTCCAAACCAATGGATAGTAGGCAACAAAACGATAAATGATCCAATATTAAAATATAATATCAATTATCTTCTCAAAACGGGATAATTTAATATGCATGTCACTGTGATTTCAGGTGGGACGTGCACGATTTTGAACCAGGCAGAGATTTTTATAACTGGACCAAGCGATGCGAGAGTACAGGGGACCAATTCAACCCTTTCGGGGTAGGCGCAGGAAGGCAATACGAACGTCACTGCAATCCCGAGAATTCTTTGAGATGTGCCGCTGGAGACCTCACCGGCAAAGGATCCCGCATCAACATCTCTGCCAAAAAAACAACTACAAAAACATCCGTAACAGGGTCTTCTACACGGATGTCCAGCTCCCTCTATCCGGACCTGACAAGATCGTGGGCAAAGGATTGGTTATTCACGATGACACAGCCCCACCCCACAGAGGCGATAGGCTAGCCTGTGCCGGAATCCGAATCAGACACCCCCTGAAGGCGTCTGTGAGAGCCTGGATCAGTGGTCCGGCCATTGAATCCAATGTATCTGGCCTGATCCAGTTCTCTCAAGAATCCGCATACGATGTAACTGAAGGGAAAGTCGAATTGGGTGGATTGGCAGGCTTAGCAGGAGGGTACCATATTCATAAGGTATGTGGTTCTTACTTATTTTTTTACCTTGTGTAATTTAATCTAGGTGTTCATATAGAATATGTTCTGCAAATTAATAAACTAGAAAGACTAATTCAGTTGGTGGTTTAATTACTTTTAATGTTACCTCATTTAAAATTGCTGAGATTTTTCTGAAAATTTGCTTCTCTGCATATTATTTATAATTGCCCTTAAAGGAAATTATGTTTTTTAAAAAAATTGAAAATATAAAAACAGACTTTCAATTAAAAAACCAACTTTGCCCGACACGTGGCTGAGTGGCAACCCGCGCCGCTGGTAAGCATTAGGGCCGAGGTTCAATTCGCTAGTGACTTACTTGTAGGCACTGTTTCAAAATTCTGGCGTTTGTGATGTTCAGCTTCTTACATCGTGAATAGGACTACCTAGTAGGAGTTTTCTGGATATTCTCCCATAAGATATTCAAATACAGGGTAGTTCCTAAAAGTCCTTCCGGAAGGCACAGCCCTTCTTCTTCAGTGTCACGGAGCCGAGCCAGACTTCTACCTACGGGTGCTCCATCATAACAATGGCTGTCCCCCTTTTCTCCCTGCCATGAGACCACACGGGTATTTGGATTTCGTCTAGAAGTTGTTGTCTACCAAGTGGTATAAGAAAAAAAAGCATCTGTCGTTGTCGGTTTATATTCTATATATTTATTTTTATTTTTCTGTAAATTAAATATTTTGTAAGGTTGACGAAAAAAATAATTATCACAAATTCGTGTTAAAATTTTTTATTTTTATATCACTTTGTATTGAAAAATGGTCATTAACGATACTAAACATTTTCTATGACTATTTTAATTACTTTTATCTAATGGATAAAAAGCGTTTTCTGCCTTATAGAATTACTTATTGTCTTTACCTTATTGAGTTACTCACATTACTTATTGTCATCAACTTTTTAAGTGAACTTCCTCCAATTGCCGTATCTTGTTTTATACGGCTTTTAGCCAACTTTCTGCAAACAATTTTTAGTATTTTAAGCCTATTTTAATAAAGTAATGAAGCATAAGTTATTATTGTGTTTCAATAAGGCCTATATCTTACGTTAGCATTTAGATTTTCTTTAATAGTGTTTTTAATTTCACAAAACATATTTAAAATTTCTTTTTATTTAATATTAAACGTTTTAATTTCTCTTTATCATGTTCTGCCAGGAGGAGTAAGATAGTTTACTCATCAAAATACATAGTAAACAATAAGGAAATAGTTTTATCGATAATGCTCTGTAGTTTTTAACATATTTCTTATATGCCAACCTGCTTTTCACACTTTTATTCAAATTAACATGAGGCCTTATCTTGCATAAAAATTGTAATTCAGATTCTGCATATACGTAATGTAGCGGAAATCTGATCTTCAGATTCTTTAAATATAATCAAAATAATCCACTTAATCCTTCTTCATTGGGCTGCTTGATAACCAATTGGTTAGCGCTGTGGCCTTTGGTACCAATGGCTTCAGGGTTCGCATCCTGCCTGTGGCATGGATGTTTATGAGTGGTTCGGAATCCACATTAGACTGTAGGTCCCGATCTAATTAGCCTAACGTGTACATCAAAAGACCGTAGAGCGACAAACCAAACCAAACCAAACCAAATCTTCATTGACACAACAGTCCCATGGTGGGCCAAGGCCATCTACCTACTGGCAGATTTTGAGGAGACATTTTTCTTTTTATGAGGTAAGATTGCCAGCCCTCCATTCAACGCTCTACAGTCATATTAAATCGGGAGCTACAGTTTAAAATATATTCCGAACCACTATAAACATCCTGGCACCGAAGGGACTCGAACCCGAAACCTGTGGCACCGAGCGGACAGAGCGCTAAAATCAGCCATCAGTCCCCTTACTTTATCCATTCACTTAAATTTTAATCCTGATTCTTTGCAGATGTGGGTGCCTATCGACAAAGAGTTTCCGTGCACAGACGACTCGGTATCTGGGCACTTCAACCCATATCTCCTGAATGTGTCTCTAGGGCCAGCCCCAGGCATTGGTTCAAACGACCAATACGAGGTGGGAGATCTGAGTGGCAAGCATGGAACTCTTGATGGGCAAGAAAGTTTCCGCTTGGGGGAGTTCCGGGACGCCAACCTTCCCTTGCATGGTCCCCACAGCGTGATGGGACGATCCGTGGTGATACATAAAAAGGTCAGGAACTTCCGGTGGACGTGTGCCACAATCCAGCCGGATTACAAGAAGGATGGAATTCGTGAAGTGATAGGTCTTGCCTCTTTCCATAGACAAGGCATAGCTGTGGAAGGGTACATCAGGGTGGTAAGTATCGATTTTGTTTACTTGTTAAATCTATATTGCATTGAAAGTACAAAGTTATTATAGTTTTAAATTTCATTTATTGTCGTCATTTTGTGAATATCCATTAAATTTATCATTTTGGTGAATATTTTAATGGTCTAAACTTTTCAACCTGACCATAACCATAGTCAATTTAAGAATGCTCAGTTTTGTGATTATTGTCCGACTATAATCGCTACTTAAAGCATCAGAGAAAGCTGAGTCCATACTTAAGCCTGTGGATTTAGTCCTATTTTCATCCTGTGTCACTTAAAAATGCACTCTTTACAAACATGCACTGAAATTAAGCTGGTTACTTGAATCTTTTCCTAAATGTCCTTGCATTTGTAGCATCTGTGTTATAATTCTATACGAGACCCCCAATAAAAGCATACCTACATAGAGAGAATGAATAGATAGAATCAATATGTTAGAATGGTGATGAAGTTTAATGAATACATTTTGGAGAAGTTGGCCAATTGGCTAGCGCTCTTGCCTTTGGTACCACAGACTTCAGGTTTTGATCCTGGCGGTGGCATTGATGTTTGTGAGTGGTTCGTAATCCACGTTAAACTATAGATTCCGGCCTAATTAGCCTAAACTGTACACAAAAATGACCGTAGAGGGACAAACCCATGTGATGCACACATATGGGGTAGTTCCCCTTAATAGTCCTGCCGGAAGGCACTTCCCTCCTTCTTCAGCTACACGGAGCCAAGTCAGACTTCTACCTACATGTGCTTTATCACAACAGAAGCTGCGTTTTTTCCTCCATCCGTGAGATGGTTACTTATAGCATGTCCATCCCGCACTGCAGGACACTGAGAATTAGACACAAACACAGACATTAGTCATCAATTTTCCCGGCTTCTGAATTCAGTGGCTACAAGGCATGTTGACAGTGCCCCTACTTTTATGCCACCTCTTTTAAACTATTATTTTCTTTCCAAAATGCAAATTTCTTTCCAAATGCCACTATTATTATTATTATTATTGCCATGCATATAATTGTTGCAGAAGAAAGTTGATCCAAATCCTACTTATTTTTTTTCACATATGGTACAAAATCATATACAACAATCCCAAAATGTAAGTTTATTTTATTTTCCTTTCCAGCATATTAAATGCTTTTTCAAACTGTATGCAACACACATCATGTTGCTGTTCGTCTTATGCCTGCTAACATACAAATTATTTATTTTCTATAATTATTTATCTAAATAATTTGGGGATCCCACTTTTGCAACAGTTTATAATTGCACTAGATGATTGCAATGATTCCTGAACACCATTCTTATTGCAGCGACAGTTGGAATATGCTGATGGCGGGCGCGGAGACACGTGGATCGAAGTAGATCTCCGCTATCCTGGAGTGCATAATAGGAACATAGTAAGTAAACAGATTCCTTTTTTTTTTTTTTTTTTTTTTTAAATTCTTTGACATAAAATAAATGTGTTTTCTTACTTTTATCTGTCATATTATTAGTTTATATGTATTTTACTTTTATTGTTATTTAAATTTTGTTCCTCATTTTATGAGTTTCTTGTTTCATTAGACAATGTTTTGAAATCTGAGAACTAGAAATCATCAGATAACTTTCGTCTTAAAAAACATTGTTAATATTTTTAAGAGAATTCAAAGCTTTATTTATTCATTTATTCTGTAAATCTTTCTTTCAAATTTATTGCAATCTGCCAATTTCAGATTGAAACTTTTTAGAAGAATTAATAAAGCTATTATCGAGTAATCATAGAATCAAACGCGTGTAGATTAACATGTTGCTGATAGCGCTAGTGAACTCGTGTTTACCTCAGAATAATGCAAGGTAACCAAAAATAACTTGTTTTAGTCCATAATTGACTATTATCGCGCGAGTTAACTGTTGGTGGGACGGAAAGATACAAATATGAGGTACAAGTATCATTAAAGGTTAATCATCTATGACTGTTCTTGAGATATTGATGAATTAAATAGTAAATTATACGAGTTTTTATTTCATTTTGTTTTCAGACGAAGGGCCACGAATGGGCCATCTATGTCAACCAAGTTGCCCACGATGCTGTGGAGAAGGTGGAAACGTCCCGTTGTATTTCAGCAGGATTTAGATGGAATCCATACATTGTCAAATCTGATGACGTAAGTAGCCATTTCATTTGATTGAAATCAATCAAATATTTTTCTTATTATAATTCATTGTAAAGTGAATATCTTGTTAATATGATATAGTATTAGGATCAGTGTCATCTTTACCATTCAGCATTTAAGACACACCTGTGCAGTGAATCTAGTACGATAATAAATTCTGGGTAGAAGTCTATATTCATACTTACAATATAAATAGCCATGTCTTATTAATACACTTTTATTAGTTTCACCTGTATGTTTGTAACTGACTCTTTGGGCTTGATTTTGCCCTACTTTAAGCGATCAGATTTAATTTAAGCGTTGTAGACTTATCAAAGACCGACAACAATAAAATATATTGATAAGTTTATTATATCATCATGATTAGGATCACCAGGATTAATGGTTTTATTTTAAGTTATGAAGAGCAATTTAACCCATGTAGAATGAAAGTACCTAAGACATTCGAACCTACTTGGGACAGTGGCACAACGGATAACGCGCCTGACTACGGACCAGGAGATTCCCTGTTCGAATCCTCGACATATTCGCCTTTAGCTTTTGTTTTGCTCAAAATTAAATTATTGTAAGAACTGTAGTTCCAGTCCTCCGTACCGGGACCTCATTTAAATATTATTGTTTAAAAACACTAAAAAACACGCTTTTAGAATTAATCAAACTGAAAAGTAAATAAATTATAGTTTAAAAAAACTAAAAAACATGCTTTTAGAGTTAATCAAACTAAAAAGTAAAAAATAATTGTTAACATAAGAATAAAATTACTGACGAGAAAATTAACGTCATTGTTCTAAAAGCGTGGGGTGCTCGATATCAATCATTATAATTTTTCACTAGTTTCATTCCGAAATGCAGAATTAGTTTAAAAATGTCATACAAAGCACCCCACGCTTTTAGAACAATGACATTCATTTTCTCGTCAGTCATTTTATTCTTATGTTAACAATTATTTTTTACTTTTTAGTTTGATTAACTCTAAAAGCATGTTTTTTAGTTTTTTTAAACTATAATTTATTTTATCTTATACCTTGATTGATTTTAGTGTTTAGCCAATTGATTGTTCATAGGGCTTTAATGATATACTATTCAGTAAAATAATAGTTGCACTATTCAACAATAAGATATTTAAATTATTTTTTCATATTGATCAATAACTTATTTAAGGAAGAACAACTCCAAAGTAAACTACCTTTATTAAATATAGATTCATTGCATTAGTTTTTAGCCAATCGATTGTTCTAAGGGCTTTAATGAAATACTATTCAATAAAATAACAGTTATACTATTCAACCATAAGATTTATCAATTTGGTTTTCATATTAATAAATAACCTATATAAGAAAGAACAACTCTAATGTAAACTACTTTTATTAAACGTAAGATTCATTGCAAGTTTTAAGCACGTTGAAATATGAAAATTTGCTGAGCTTTAGCTTTTAAACTGCATCTTGCATCAGAATTTGTTTATTTTATCCAGAAGGTAATCCTTTTTATTTGTAAAATTAGACTTTTTTTTTAATATCAATACAAGAGAATGTAGATATTGTCATTAATAAATTCGAAATGTCATATTTGAAGAACATATGATTATTATTCAAGCATATTATTTTAGAGTGCCTCTAAAATAACGTTAATTGTTTAAATTTAGTTGAACACAATTACGAGCAATTCTCAGTTAAAAATATTTAATTATTAAAACAGCCCGACTCGTGGCTCAGTGGAAACGCGCGGCGTTGGTGAGCATTAGGGCGGAGATTCAATTCGCCGGCGGCTTTGTTGTAGACACGAGACTCGATGGTGTTTGTGATGTTCAGCAACTTGCCTGGTCAGTCGGACTACCTGGTGGAAGTTTTCCAAGTTTTCTCCCATACGATACGCATATGCAAGGGTAGTTCCCCCTAAAAGTTCTTCAGCGTCACGGAGCCAAGTCAGACTTCTACCTACGGGTGCTCCATCACAACAGAAACTTCCCTCCTTCCATGAGACCACACGGGTTCTTGGACTTAGTCTAGAAGTTGCTGTCTACGAAGTGGGATAAGAAACAACAATTATTAAAACATTAAAAAAAAAAAAAAAAAGGGTGTGGTATATTTCCAGAAGAAATAGTAGTCTATTCTAAAACTTGAAAATCATAGGGAAAAATAATGTTAACTAAATATTACAACAGACAATGTAGTTTAATCTAGAAATTTAATTTTAGACATAAATATATCATGTAAGTGATCATATATTTTTGGTTATTGTTTTGGTTGAAAAAATAATAAACTTACTCGGTCATTCTGTGATAAGTTCATGGATTGGGTGTGGCAATAGATTAATAATGTATGGTATAGTCTTCATATTTTTTGCTTACTTATTGTATATTTCTTTTTGGTAGGATTTATATAAGTCAGAGTGTAACATTGAGAACCCATATCGATGTGAAATGGGCGATCTTTCTGGAAGACATGGGACCATGGAAATAGGAATGGGAAGAAGAGTCTTCACCGATGTAAATCTACCACTGGTTGGTAACTACTCGGGTGAGTTCATAAACAAAATTAATTTTCAATAATCCTTTATCTTATAACTTGATCAAAATTTTTTGATATATTAAAAAAAGGCCATAGTGACAGTTGGGATTTGGCGACATTTTTGTGGCACCACCTGGGCGATAAGTCACCAAATATAGTAACTCGGATTTCTTGTTCTGTGTGCAATTCACTTCACTTAGAATCGCAACCATGTTCTTGGCTCACTTTGACGCCAAACCCAGAGGTCCCTATTCTGCGATTTTGCAAAAAAAAAAAAAAAAAAAAAACTTTTCTCAAATTTATTGGCAAATTTTTATTAGAAATTCACGGATGTTTCTTTCATGTTGAATATTTATTTGTCGATGATTATAATTTCAATAAAGCACTAAAAAGAAGCACTTTGAGTAACTTTATTTTGAAAACAAAATCTGTTCTGCAAAAATAATTTAATGTTCCCAATAGACATCTGACATAAAAAACCATTTCGATTTGGCATGAAAAATTAATGGAAAAATAAAAAAATATATCATACAAAAAAATGGAATTTTTCAAGATTTATAAACACTTCGGTAAGTAATAAAAAAATCATGCATATTATGAAATAAAATGAAAAAACCTTTTACAAATGAAATTATAATACAAATAAAATCACACATATCGTTGAAAACAATACGTTTCGCTTAAAATTTTTATTATTAAATTTAACATATTTAGTACAATGCTAATAAAGCTGACCATCAAATCACTGAACTCACATCTTGCTTCATTCAATTTTATTACATAATTTAACTGGCAAATATCAGCGATTTATAATATTTATTTATTCTTTCTAGTGATGGGACGTTCCATTGTGATTTTCGCCAAAGATGGCTCGTCCAACAAACTGGCCTGCGCAAATATTCTTCCCGATATTCACATCGTACGCCATGTCACGGTTAAGAAAAATCCAGGTTTTACTGTGTAAGTTTATTTAATATTATTATAAAAAAATTACTATAGATGGTGTAACCATCCATAGCAGGCTGTTTGCATCAACCAAATTCTTGCGCTAAAGTTTACGATCTTTTGCACTGGAGAAAAATATTTAAAGAGTGAAAATTATGAGCCACTCTTTTTATGAAAAATGCTTGAACAGAGTAAAAATACTTTTACTCATGTATAAACTCGTTATTTAATATATAAGATCTTTAAAAAAAAGGGATATTTGCATCGTTTTGTTAGCTTTGACTTCAGCAAGTCATCAAGCTTCTGAATCGAGCACAGGGTTTATTTTCGAAGCTTATATCTCCTGATCCAACCATCATCTCTCTGTGTATATATTAGTTGTTAATGCTGCATTTGAGAATGATATGTTTCGTCTTGCTTGGGTAGCAGAATATCCAAATTTATTTTCATACAGAAAAAGATTCATATTTTGCAGAAATCCATGTTTAAAGTTTTTTTAAAAATTCCAAAACTATTGTGAACTAAATATACAGTTAGACAGAGCACAGTGTAAGCAATAAAAAGATAAATAAGAATGTTACATAACTTAATACTGGTTGATATATATTTTATAGAACGTCATTCAATCTCACGCTATCTGATAGTGTATTCAACAAGCAAGGTCTTGGATTTCTTAAACGACCTATCAACATCTTCTAGAGTCCATGCCAAGGAAAACAGCCTTGTATTAAAGGCAAAAAGTGCCCCAATGAAACATTGACAGTGTCAAAAAATTTTCTCGCGCTGGTCAATGAAATTTTTAACACATACCATTTCACAGTATTTTTGCATTAGCCAGTTACTTCATTTAAAACCCGCAACTTTTCTGGGCATACAGCATTTGCATCAATTTTTTCTAGTCTTATACAATTATTAAAAATATATATATATATATATATATAATTCTATGAAAAAAAACAAGAAGTTAATCCTTTTCATTATCTTGTCAGAAATTTATCAGTGAAATGCTTTTTCGTTGATTTTTAAACTTACCTTAATACTTCAGGGTAAGGTTCATGACTCACATGAGAGATCTACTAGATGCCAAAGACTGGTTGGTGGTGCAGGACACACAATCTCAAAGGGAGATTCTTGATGGGCAATGCATTCAGCTCACGGTGCATTTTTACGGTAAGTTTAATTTTTGGTGGAATATTTTATTGCATGAAAATAATGGATTCTTATTTTATATCACTTAAGGTAAAATTTTATTTTTACACTTTTGTAATGGCATAAACTATGATAAAGAAAGAAGTTTTGTGATGTTTGTTTGTGATGTTTGTGAGTACAAGCTTGCAATGTATTGTTTCACACAAGTTCGCCGGCCTTTTTTTAATTAGAAATTCCATTTTTTTTTTTTCGGAGAAAAGATATTGAAATGTCCTTGGATCATTTTTGATAGGATATTAACAAAGTGGCCTAATTCAATAAATAAAATTTTCTTTCGAAATATGAATATAATGATAGAAATGGCAAATAATTTAGTTCAAGATATATGAAAACTTTAACTAAATTCTGAATACTGTATGGCTTAATATAAAACATTGATTTATTCATTCTTTTGTGATTTTTAGAGCCATGTCTTAACTGTGAAATCAATGTTCTTGCTCTAAATAAAGAGTGATTTCTTGAGATGTGATAAGAAAACCTGCATTAAAATTAAATAAGTAAAAAACCCATCATCATAATCTTAAGAGTATACTTAATTTATAAGGCTCTGCCATTTTTCTTTCTTTTTAACTAAAGAAATCTTAAATTATTCTATAAATTAAATTTTATTAAAGAACTTTTTTTATTTCAGAATTTAAATTTATTATTACTTTATATTCAAATAATGAATCCAATTCTAATACAGCTTCCTTTATTTCATCAAAAATATAAAACCTCTATAATTAAAAAAAATCAATTAATAATTGGACATTTTTTTAAAAAACATTTTCAAGTTCCCTAAGCATTCATAAATGAATTGATAATTATTTTTATGATTGGAAACTTCAAGTTTACAAATCTTTCATCTGAAAAAAAAATACAAAAATCTTAAAAATGCAAATATATTTTTTAGGACCTGAAGCTCACAGGCATCAAATCGAGTTCAGTAATCTCATCAATCTGGGAAGTGTTAAGAGAAACACCAGAGTGGGACTAAAACTGATTGAAACATTCTACAAGCCTTGCCGAAATCGTAAGTATTGAGAATTAAAAGAACTCTTAAAAATTCATTGTTTTTTAAAATAAGCTTTTACAATTTTTTGAGGATAAAAAAAAATATTTTTTGGTTATTACTACCAATCTCACATTAGTAATTAGATATCAATTTTTTACAGCTTAAATGAAAATTAATTTTTAAGATGTAGAGCCAGAGCGCATAGATTTGTAAAAGCTACATGTTCTTGAGAGCTAGTAATTATAAATAAATTATTAGTAATAGTAATAAATAGTAATTATTATAGTAAAGCTACTTGAAACACACACAAATTATGACATAGATTTTCATTTTTTAATATATAAAAAAATTAATAAAAAGCAAATTATCTGATATGTGGAATAAAGTATTTAAAATTGCAAATTATAATAAATAATTTGGTTTCTGTTAGTAAATCAAAGATAAATGTGATTATGTAACTGCAAAATAAAAAATTCACTTTATAACGTACTTTTATATGAAGGGATATATAAACTGCAATCAATCTCAGATTTTGATAAAACAGGGAACATGATCCACCTTTATTTTTCTAATATTTAATAAAAAAAGTAAACTATGTTATTAAATATTAAAATTACATTAATTTAATAAATCTTTTATCATTTGGCTGAGTCAAATAGTTTTTATTTAATGATTTTTTTTTTTGTTGTTGATCTTATTCATTACATATTATTTAACATCTTTTTCTGGAGTGCAATTTTAAAATGGAATATAATTTTGGCAATAAATATTATAGAAACAAAATTTATTTAGATATAGATCCTGTATCCATTCTAGCACATTATTAACATGGATTTATTCTTCTAATCTGCAACAAAATAAAAAACATGAATAAAATAGTTTACTTTTTTTATTAAATAAAGGTGGATCATGTTCCTTGTTTTATCAACATCTGAGATCGACTGCAGTTTATATATCCCTTCATACACAAGTACTTTATAAAATATTTTATTTTGCAGTTACATAATCATATTTATCTTTGATTTACTAACACAAACCAAATTATTTATTATAATTTGCAATTTTAAATACTTTATTCCACCTATTCTAAAAAATAACTTGGTGTAGCATATACATTTGTTCTATGCATGTGTTTATCATAATTACAATAAATATACTCTTTCAAATGTGAATTTCGAAACTAATGAATTGTTTAAAAAATTTACAGAACACAAACTAAAAATCCTTGTTTTAAAGATTTATAAACATATTACTGCATTTTTCTTTCAAAAATAATTCCAAAGAAATAAATTTTTATTTACTAGTTTGGAAGCATATTTTAGTGTAACTCAACAATAATGAATACATTTATTTATGTGTAACTATTAGACTGCTTTCTAAAAATTAAGGAAAAATCAGAAAAATATATGACCTAAAATAAGTAAAAAGCTTATCTTATACATAAAAAAATAATGCTGCATCTGAATATTATATGCAAATTATTGGAGCTGCTGTTATTTACTGTCATTGCACAATTGGCAGAAAACATGCATTAAAATCCTCTACAATTCCTTCGTGTAGAAACTGTCCATTAAATAGACTTTCTTTAAGTATGAATACTCAACATTGTTGAACGATTCTGGAATTCATATTGCTGAATGCATTTCTAAAAGTGGAATTAGCTTCTTGAAAGCAAAACCAAGGAAGACCTGAAGCTTCAAGTGCTGCAGGTTACTGTTATTTGCAACTAACGAGTCACACAACTATTACAACAACCTACTTCATTTTTTTCTATTGCAATAATCACTAGAAGTATGGTATGTACAGGCAACTTTAAAAAAGAAAGTTATATTGTCTGTATCCCTTACATCACAACAATGAAATGAGTTTTAATTGGGGTGCATATCAATGGAGGTTTATTTCTTTTACTAATAAGTCCAAATTTTGTTTGCCAAGTGACTCAGAAGATTATTGGTCTGGCAAAAATCAGAAACCTGTCATTATCCAAGTCATAGCAAAGAGACAGATTTATTGGTTAAGTGTATTTATCTGTCAGATATGTCTATAACATAGATGGCTGCATTGACCTGTATATTGTCCCAAGAGCCATCCATAGTGTTAATTTATATAGAAATTACATTTTTAATTCAACTGTTCATTATGGTGGTGGCTCTTTCATCTTACAAGACTATAATACTAGATCATATAGAGTTTGACAGGAGGAGCATTTTCTTAGAAAGCAGATTTTTGCTTGTATGTGTTGTTTAGCACATTTGAGAACCTCTAGGGACTCGTATTGTTCCACTTAACCCAGTTCATGCAACTGCCTTGACACAAGAATTGACTTTGCTCCCAACTTGAGTTAATATCATTTTGAGCATAGAACATAGCTCTCACGTTCATATAGCTCATGGAGGTCTTTACACGATATAATGAAATTTAACACATATTTAAAATTCTAATACTATGTTTTTTGGTATATTTCTATTTAGTATATTTTCCAAGATTAAAACTATTTTTTTAGTTCTTGTGTTGTGTTTAATTTTAAAAATGAAATTTAGCAAAATATAGTACACAATGGCATGTTTAATAATCCTTTCTTTCTCTTTTTCAGTAAATGATGTTGATTCATCAGTTTCATTTCATGCATCTCAACCTTTAATCTTAATGGGCATCATTATATGTACTCTTCTTCGATTAAGGTCTCATTTGTGAACTAGATTCTAAAATTTTAATGTAAAGGACCAAAACTTCACTTGTATATATAAATGAGCTTTTAGCAAATGAAACTCAGGCATAGAAGACCAAAGCCAAATATTTTTAATAAGGGATATTTCTTTTTATTTTGGTGTGCTATGTATATATATCTCATCAAATATGCATTTGTTAATTAATAGCATTTTCATTTTTGCGTTTAATTTTGTCAACAAATATGTATGTTTTGATTGCCTGTAATATATGGATTTTTAAAAAGCATTGTATGCGATGTTTTATAATAAATTTGAATTGTCACTTTTAATTAATGTTTTTGTTCAACACAATGTATAGTATAAATTAATACCAATAAATTACTTTGCTTGTGTTTATTTTTGAAATTTAAATTACATTAATAATTTTTGATATCTATTTATATGTATAATTTTAAGAAAATACCATTGGGAAACTACACTGTTAATAGTATTTATACAAGTCATTTCAATTTAGCTTTTTAATCTGACAACAGTTTTAATACATTTGAAAAACATTTACTTCTGACAAAATCTTATTTAATGCACTAATGGCAATCCACTTCTCATTAGTGGACTGGGTACCAACTATTATTTCATTTCCCATCCAGTCACCCAAAAATTTACAGTACTTAATAAGGAAAAAAAAAATTGACACATAGTAACTGTTTTAATTTAAAACATAGATGCAATATATACAAAGATGTTAGCTTCTCTAACAAAATAGTGTATACATACACCCATTATTTCTTCAAGATTTAGCTTTCACAACGCCCACCATGGCAGGACGAACAACACGCTCATGCAACTTGTAGCCCACTTTGGTCACAGTACCTATAGTTCCAGATTCTTTGTCTGGATCAACTTGCTCAAAGAGGGCTTCATGAAAATTAGGGTTGAATTTTTCACCAATAGGATTGATTTGAGTCACTCCATGCCGCTTGAAAGTTGTAAGTAATTGGGCTTCAGTCATTCGCAGACCTTCAAATAAATTCTTTAGGTGAGAGTCGCCAGATTTTAAAGCCTCTTTAGGAACAGATTCAGTAGCTTTTCCTAGTACATCTGCAATGTCAACAAGGTCTTTCACAAATCCTTGAATGCCATACTGTTTTGCATCAGTTATTTCACGACGCATCCTGTTCCTGATGTTTTCATTATCAGCTAGAGCTCGCTTGTATTTGTCCTGTAATAAGTAATGAGACTCAAGTTAATTTAATAACAATTCATCTCTTCCCTAATGTGAAATACATTTTGGACAACAAAAAATTAGCAAGTATATTGAAAACTTTTTAGTACAGACATCAACTGTCACCATTGTTTTTTCTAAAGTGGCATTCTTCCAGGGAAATGGCCCTTCATGATATTGAAGGAAAAGCAAGATGGACCATTTTGCTCATTTTAATTGTACACTTATCTCCTAAGAAAGGAAAGTTAAGGTACTTGCAATCCAGTTTTTTTTTAAGATAATAATTTAAGCAAATTTAAACCTGTTCAATTTCCAATTAAAAGACATACATACAATGAGGACTACAAATAGTAATGTTAAATTATGAAATTTCTTTAAAAAATTTTTAATTTTAGTACATGTATATGATTTAATTTAAAAAGAACATTTTTTTACTTAATCCTAGAATGGTGTTAAGATGCAAGAAATTTTAACAAATGTCCAAACAAATAAAGTATAACTGGCATGTTTATAAACAAAAAGCAACATCTTACATAAAAATACTTTCCTAGTGATTTTTAGATTAAATTATACTATCATAAGCAGCACCTACTATCTCTGAAACTGTTAAAGACATTTTTATTTGATGGCTTCAATATTATGTACAAATATACGATGCATAAGTTTAATACTTTACATAACTTATTAAAAAAGGAAAAAACATGCATGAAATTTAATAAGATGTAAACAAGAATCCTCGTAAAATAAAACATCAGCTTAAAGCAGTTTACCAAATATTGATCAAGGAATGCCAAAAGTATAATTTATATTATCTTGTAGTCTAAAGCTTGTTATAACTACCCCCATATTTTTTTTCTTTTAAATATGCCAATCAAATACTATACCAAAAAATAATTCACTGGTACCTTCAATGAAATTTGCCAGTATATATTTAAAAACACAATTAACATTGTGCATATTAAGATCATATAACTTTAACGTTATTCACTCTTAACACCATAAAAGCACTGCCAGAAAAAGTCTCTAATTTACATAATTCTAAATACACAATTATCAGAAGCAAATCTTGCAAAAGTTGATTAGATAATTTCTTCTGATGTTTACAATTCTTATATACTTATTCTTTAAAGAAATTTAAAAACTTTCGCCATGCCAAATGTTTGCATTCTTATTCTTTATGAACTAATTTTTTGAATATGCATCTTAATTTCAATAAGAAATTTTTTTTTAATTGTGCACGTTTTTAAGTACATAATAAAGAAAATATTCATAATACTGTAACTCCTCAATATATTATATTTCGATTATTTTACAAGTTTTATTATATCATATTCTTTTTTGGTCAATTAACAAATTAGGTTACATGTAATGATGGGCTACTGTATAATAAAACTATTTTAAGTAAATGAATTCTGTATAGTGATACTGTAAATTCTTCACCAGCATAGCACTAAGCAACTGAAATTTTTAACATAGAGATCAAAATTAGATTAAAAAAAGAAAGGAATAATTAAAATGGAGAATACAATTGTTTTATCTTATATCTAGAAAAAAAGAACAGAATTAAGAATTTTAAGTGTTAATTTCAATAAAAGATAAATTATATATAATACTTAAAAAAATACAACAATAAAGATAAAAAAATAAGTTAATTTTAATTATATAGCAAAATTGTATTTATAGCTTTGTTGCATGCAATAATTACAAACTTTTAATATAAATTTGCATATCAATTAGAATTTATCACTAAAAATACTTAACAAAGATGACTGGTTTTCATTTGTGTTTAAAACTTAAATTAGGAAAAGAGTAATAGATTTTATTGAATAGGATAAGTTATAATTATTAAATATAGTAAATTTCTTGAGAGAGAGAGCATATCTTCATAGCAGTTTTTCTGAGTAACCATTCAGATAATTTGAGATAACAATTTCCATCCCAAGGAGGAAAGATTGTTTTTTGTTTTTTTTAAAGAGTAATTAGTTAACAAATGGCTTGTACCTAAGCCAAACATAATTTTGATAATTTTCTCAAACAGATATACTGCAATATGACAGGAATATTATATTTTGGGAGTACAAGACAATTTTCCAAAAGTAAATATCAAGGAATTATTCTTGTAAATTAAAGAAACCATCAAAGATATTAAATCAATAATTTGAAAGCTTTTTCTTAGATATGGGTTAATGAAAATATTTCAAAGCAGATTGGAGAGTCAATGAATTATTAATTTATGTACATATATTATACTGTCATAATGAAATATAACTATACATTGAAAATATTATTCCTAATTTTAAAAACATCAATGATGAGCAGATCAACAAACTTTTTGTAGAAATAGAAAAAAATATTTTGAAAAGGATAAAGGTGTTTTTTAAATGTAAATATATATTATATAAAGTACAAATAAAATCTTAATAAAGCAAGAATAAAGATTTTTATAATTTTTATTCATGGTATAAATCACATATGATTCTTATATAAATACAGAGAGAATTCAAATTTATTAAAACAGAAAACTGAAACTTATAAAATTCATCTGAGGTCATTGTAGGCATTATTGAAACATGCAAACTACAAGTCAAATTTTTTGTACAAGTACATGAAATAAATTAGATCTCCATTTCTTAAGAATAATAATAGATTCAGATTGAAGTTTATATTACATTATCTTAATTTAATATAAAAACCATGTTACATATAATTGAAGAATCTCACAATTGAAGGTACTTTACATGTCAATTAAGGCATGCTTAATTGAATGTGCAAAATAAACATGTTTTTGGAAGAAAATTCACTAATATGTTGTACTTCACTACTACCTAATTTTGAAATATTGTTTTTTAACTGGTAATTTACAGAAGCTAAAGCACAAATTTAAACGTGTATTAGTTATGAAATGAATCAGAAAAAGATGAGTACTTTAACAACGCATAGTTTAGATTTCACCATTAAAATTACATTACTTTTAAATTTGAGAAGTACAGTCTGATTTTAAATAATGGTATAAACAAAATAATGAAACATTATTTAAAATTAGGAATTATATGCTATTAATTTGACTTTAACAATGTTAAAAAAAGTTCATTAAAATCAGAATATATTTAAAAATACCATAAATTAATTAAAATAACATTAAATTATTTTTATTTGAGAAAAAACAGCACAAGATTTTAAAAAAAAGGTAACGATTATTAACTAAATTGATACTTATGTATTAATTGTTGCCATTGGAAAATGCTAAACAAGTTTTGTTTCAGGACAAAAAATGTTCAAAATGTAAAAATATTCAAATGCTGTTTAGATGGAAAATGTTAATATGACCAATCAAATAATAGAGAGTTTTTGCATACCGTACGTTAGTTACCGTAGGACATCCGTTAGCTTTTTCTCTCCAGCGCGCTTGCTCAGTTTCCTATGAGCATGCGCGCTGGGGAGAAAAAGCTAACGGACGTCCTACGGTAACTAACGTACAGTATGCAAAAACTCTCTAATATTCTATTTTAAATAGATGAATAAAAATATTTCCTAAAAACTTTGAAAATTAATCATTGGAAAAGAAGTTTCTAAGATTGTAACAGTACTGCTCATATTTATTTCAATAAAGACTAACTACAAATTAAATACAGTAAAACAAAAAATAACCATAAACAACAAAAAAATTCAATTTTCATTATTTTGACATAACAATTATCCTCTATTTTCAAATTAATTCACACCATACCATACACAAATATATATATATTAATTTATGTGTGTATGTGGTATGGTGTGAATTAATTATGGTGTGAATTATCACACCATACCACATATACAAATATACATATATTAATTTATGTGTGTATGGTATGGTGTGAATTAATTTGAAAATAGTGGATAATTGTTATGTCAAAATAATGAAAATTGAATTTTATAAAAATTATAAAAATTTTTTGAAAATTAATTTGATAAGAATATAAATAATATTTTTTTTTTAAATCTGCAGTGTATTTTAAAAATTAGAGAAAATATCCATAAAATTTCTGAAACAAACTTACATTTAAAGTTTTGACATCCTCTAACAATTTCTCATTTTCCTGAAGAAGTTCTTTTTCTCTTGGTGATATTTCAGCTTTTGATTCCTTATTATTGTGTTCTGCTTCACCATTCACTGCCTTTTCTGTCGCTTGGTCATTGTAAAGTGGAGATGATGAAGAAAACCAACTAATAGCTTGTCTTCTGAATAAAATGTACAGAATTAAAATTTCATATAAATATGCCATATTAAGTGATGATGCGTGCAAGTTGTTCTTTTAATTACATAATAAATTTATAATTGCAATAAGTAAAGTTTTATGTATGCTCTGGTGCTCGGTCCCACATCTTTCAGCCGCTTTTTTAAACAATTCTTTGTACTAGATTGAATATCCATGAGCTTAAACACTTTTAATTTATGAATATCTTTACATTGTCTTCCTTTAGTAATTAAAAGTAATTTTAAATAAATTTAAAGTTGAACATTTCAAATTATGTTTAATAAATTCAAGGTACATTTCGTTCAAAATTTCATGTATTACAGAATTCAGTTGGTGCTTTTAGGACTCAAAATTCTACTTTATAATTCTGGTCAAATATATTTTATTGGATTCAAATCTGATGACCAAGGAGACAGTTTAATAACTTCCTTACAACTGTAAAACAACCACAACTGAATAATCAAGATTCAGAATTGTTATTCTGATCTGAAAATCTCTGCTAACTAAAATTCTCAACAAATTATTTTAAACGTTAGTTTAAGATGTCAACATACATTTACTGATCCACAGTATCATTAATAAATTCGAACTTAACCTAATCCAAGGGATGGCATGCACCTTCACACCATAACTCATTTGTTATTTAATGAATACAATAAGTTAATTTTTTTTAATTCTTCTATTTAATATAACATTATAAAAATATTTTTTCATGTTCTTCATAAATAAAAATTGAGTTCTTTGATTATTTACACAGAATTTCTTTCTTGTCACTTGGCTATGATAGACCAGACCATCTGAGTTAATAGTTTAAAAGAAGATATGGTCAAACTATTTTTAGGACTTCTACTAATCTATAAAATTATTACAATTCTACTGAAAGTTTGGTAACTAGTAATCTTGGATTACTAAACAATAAAAAAATAAATTTATAAAAGCACTAGGAAATCGTGTTTCCAATATGAACTGCAGGAAATTAGTACTAACACGATATATTACGAGATATAATTTAAATGTTTACAGTGAACTAGTAATTTCAGTATATAAAATATTTCTTTCTATAATAAAAATCATAATAAAATCTATATAATACATTTCAATAATTTCATAGATTTGGAAGCTATCTTCTACTACAAAAAAATTCGGCTACTTACTGAAGGCGAACATATGAGTGATGTAGTGGAATGCTTTTGGGCATAAATAATATTTTTTTATACTGATTAAAATGTCGCATTTTTTGAAAAACATTCATAATTTTACGATTTACGGACGCAGCCATGCTTATGTGATGCAATGCAAACAAGGTTACAATTCCAGTTACACCATCATTTTCGGTTGTTATCTTACAAATTTTTACAGAGAGCCGGTTCTGAGCGATTACTTTCTTTACTGTAGTATAACATTTCCGTCGATTTTTAGTTTTATTTTGTAGCAGATATAACCAAAAAATAATAAGAGTATAGAACTTAATTTTTTAATTAGCACAAATTTAAAACATTCATAAATTTATTACATAATGAAAAATTAATTTAAAATGACCTTTCATTTAAAATTAAAATATTGCAAAGATCGATTTTTCTTTTCAAAAACCTCGGAAAAATCGAAAGACGAAAAACATGTGCTTTAACTAAGATTCGAGCCTGTTTTATGAGACTACAACGATATATATTAACCACTGTACTAACATAATATTAAATCCCTCCTATCTGGAAAAAAGCAAATATCATCATGTTCCCTAAACCTGGCCAAGATAAGAAATTTCCTCAAAATTATCGGCCCATCAGTCTCCTTAGCTGAGTAGGAAAACTTTACGAAAAACTCTTAGTGAAACATATTACTTCTTTTTGCGATAAAAATTCTATAATTCCAGCAGAACAATTTGGATTCCATCAACATCACTCAACTTGTCATCAACTTCTACGTGTCACCAATATCATCACTGAAGGATATAACTATAAATTTTTTACAGGAGGTGTCTTTCTAGATGTCAAAAAAGCTTTCGATCGATTGTGGCACAATGGACTGATCTACAAAATGATCAAACTTCAATTTCCAACTTGGATCACACTTATCATTACAAATTACCTTAAAAATACAACCTTTCAAGTTCGACTTCATAATGAATTCTCCAAAATCGGTCGTATTTGTGCTGGTACACCTCAAGGAAACGTGCTAAGTCCTATTCTCTACAATATCTTTACCTACGACTTTCCTCAGTGCACTAACATTTCCACTTGCCTATTTGCTGACGATTCTGCTGCTCTTGCCCAAGGTGCTTCTATTCTTTATGTCATCAATACTCTTCAAAATTTTCTGAATATACTAGAGGATTGGCTAACTAAATGGCGCATCGCAATTAATGTCTCTAAATCTCAAGCTATCATTTTCCGAAAAGGGCACGCCAGACAACCATATATTTATCTCTCCCTTTTTGATCAACAAATTGAATGGGCAACTAATACTAAATATCTTGGCTTAATTATAGACAATAAACTTACGTTTCGAGCTCATATTCAAAAAATCAAAGAAAAATGTTGGAAAAAATTTTATCTCACTCTACCACTCATTAATAAATTTTCTAAATTAACTTTGTCAAACAAACTTCTTCTCTACAAACAAGTTCTTAGGCCTATTCTTACCTATGCTGCCCCAATATGGGGTCTAGCTGCACAATCTAACAAGAAATCTGTACAAATTATTCAAAACAAACTTCTTCGTATTATCACTGGTGCACCCTCGTTTGTCCGCAACTCTACAATTCATCAAGATTTAAAAATTGATTCTATTGACAACTATATTACTAAACTTTCTAGAAATTTCTTCAATACCATTGCTACTCACGAAAACCCTCTCATCAAGGCACAAACTATATTTACGCAATTGAATGGAAAATACAAGTATCCTTTCTCTACTTCTAAATGGAATCGAAGCCTCAAACCACCATAATTTAATGCTCACTTATCGCTTTTTAGATATTTTACTTCAACGCATATTTACTGATCATAAATTTCTTGTTACGTTTCCATCACCGATGATTTACATTTTCCTTACTTTCTTCTTTTTTTTTTTCTCTCAAATCATACGATTACTATTATCTATTTATCATGACTTTTCTTTCCTACTGCCTTCACATACCATTGAGTAGATGAACGCTTCGCGTTCAGGCACTCGACATCTTTATTCAACAATGATGACATAATATTAAATAAATAATTTAGCATCGCATAATAATTGTTTAAGCGTTTCATCAATACAAACATTAAGAATTCTTGTAAAAGATTAAAAAATTACTGTTCTTCTTGTTTTATTTTTAAAACTCTCTCATTTAAATTAAAAAAGGGTCGAAAAACAATTATTAGATTTCTGTAAGTGTCGTTTAGAATATTTATAAATTTCATTCATAGATGGCACTACTAGGGAACCTAAAAAATTGAGGATTTTTCAGAATATGGTTTCTAACAATTGGTGTTTTAGTTGGTTGTTTTGAGGGTTTATTGTTTGTTTTGAACCCCTCCTATTTTTAATTGATTAGAAGCATCATTTTTTATACAACACTTACAGGGGACAGCAAGATCATCTCGCGTGCCCCCCCACCTACTCTTATAATCTTTAAAAATTATGATTAAAAATTCTTTTATTTTTACGGGGAAAAGCAAATGGTCAGAAAAATAACAGTAATTGCTAGAAACTTAATCAAGAAAAAAAAATGGTACATCAAGAAGAGTGACATCAAGACAGGATAAATTTTAAAACGGAAGTAAAAAAATGAAATACTGAGAAACACAAAAGACAATTTTTAAAAATACCTACAATAAATTTTATAGTTTTAGCATTTACTTTACATGTTAAATAAAAATATAAATTAAGATACTGGTTTTATTACTTATCGAGAAATCTGGAAGGAGAAAAATATAAGTAGAAAAAAATACAAAATTTCAGATTTCGATGAAAGTGTAGTAATGAAAAGGACTAATTTTTTTACCAATAAAAAAGACTCTCATTATGATATTATATTTGAAAAAATCTTTTATTTAATATTTTCTATTTTATTACAAAATTAGTGAACATGATACAATATTATCCTGTTTTAATCAGTAGCATATTATATTTTATTTAGGTAAGTTTTGTTTCAAAATATATCAAATTGAAAAGGAAACTTAGTATTTAGAAAAATTAAAAAAAAATATATATGTGTGTGTGTGTGTGTTTGGATCAAAGATTGTATGCGTGTGTCCGCTTATGCACAATGACAATTTAAATCCAAATTTAACCAAAGTTAGCAAGATACATTTACAAACCTAGATCAACGGGAGAAAATTTCGAAATTGGATCAACATTTGCTAAGAAATGACCCAATTAGGAGACTCGCACCAATTTCTTTACTTTTCGTGTTTGGCAAATTTTTTATTGTTGACGATATTTTTTATGCCAGTTTAATGTTTAGATAAGGGCTGCACAGACGTTACTCACTTTGTATTACCCAGGGATCACGGTTTATTTGCAAGCTGCATCAGAAAAAAAAATGTTTAGATAGGCTAATGTAAAATAATAAATAAATGGAACGTACTAATTATGGAATTGCAACCACCTAAAATTTTGTTTAATAAATAATAAAAAGGTGCATTTTTTGTTATTTTCATTTTCAAACACAATTTTTTTCAAACATTTATTGATCAGTTCTTAAAATTAATTGAAAAATTTTTAAGCTCATTTTCAATCTCATAATCACTGAAAAGTAATTTTAAACTCATAAATTAATTCACCATATAGTTAATCATTAACACTTCACATTTTGTGAAAAAAATATTGTTAAATTTATATTAAACTATTTAACATTTTATTGAACAAGTAAGGACAGGTCAACTAAGAAAAATAGCTGTAGATATGAATTCACAATTTTGCGTTAGATGAATATTTTACCTCTTCACCACGATACAAATTTAAATATAAATCTTATAACTATCACATTAAATAAAGTTAAATTATGTTTTTCAATTCAAAAATAGTTTTATTGAAATACACAGAACAATAAGAAGGAAAATAAATGACAATCGTAAGAAAAATGCTCACAACTATAAACTGTCTGAAATAAAGCAATTTTAAGTCGTACTGTATGGATTTCTTAAAGTTTTTCCCTACCAACAATTTAAAACTTGAGTTAATTGAAGGAAAATTCAAAGCTGATTTTGTTACTCAATTGCGGCAAAAACGCCTGTAGAAGAAACACCCGAAAACGACTATAATAAGCAAGTCTTCAACATAGACTTCCTTTCACATTTTAAGAAAAGAGTAAAGCCATTAAGAAAAAAGGCTGGCTCTGGACAGTTTCAACTGCCAACAGCAGCACTTTCATCACAGAATGTTCTGCTTAAGAGATAATGTAGATGTGAAATGTGTTGGACTTCACTAGCTCAAGAATTGAGGGAAATCTCTAGAAGAACTATCTAAATGTCCACCATACTGCTAACTTTTCCGGATATCCACGGAACTTCCCAAACTTTGTTCCCGCTTCTCCTTTAATGTGAAATATTGGAAAGAACACAAGAAACAAATGCAGGCCAATTAGTTTCACTTAATCCTTGCGGTTCCCCTTGCCCTTCCACATCAACAGCTTACTTCCACCGGACAAACTCTGCTATCAACGCTCACAAAACAATTCATCATTTATATTCCTGTGTTCCAAATAACAGAAACCATGACAGCTGCCACAGGTTCGTACTGCAACTCTAATCCCGCAATCACGGCAATCTTTGATATACTAAAAGAATTAGAAGACCTGACTTTAAAATTAACAAACGTGCTAAATGCACTACAAGCTCAACAAATCCCTACGGTTAGCATTCAACAATAATATTCTAAACCATTCTCTGATATGTGTTAGCTGGTACGCTAATGGTACCAGTAAAAAAATCTGTGAGTTTCGACACTTTATTCAAAACCATAGCCCTCATATAATCATCATCTAATAGACACATTTGTGCCCCAGTGACACCATAGAAATTCAAAACTATATCATCTACAAATATTTCAGGCTCACTCATATAGGTGTAGGCACTGCAATTTGTATTCACAGAAATTTAATTCACCATGAGTACACTTTCTAACAATCTCTTTTGAAAACTCTTTAATATCATTAAACAACAGAATTATTATATATATAATTATACCAATACCAATATAATTATTTCAAGCATGTATCGGCCCCAGTTGGTAGAATTTTTACATCGAAACAGGATACAATTATTAATTACAACAATAGATCAATCCTGTTTGACTTCAACGGAAAACGCAGGTCATGGAGTTATGGTTGGAGAAATACCAGCGATAATTTAATTCACAATTGGTCAAACCTAAATTGTCTCAACATAATAGCACTTGATCATCCTACCGTTCTTCTCTAATCCTGTAGCCACCAATACTATCTCGCTCATAGCAATCATTAAAAATTCAATACTGGTACAACATCCTCAGTCAACTATCTATCAAGTGACCATATTCCTGTAATATTCAATTTCATCTTTTCATCAAATCCAACATAAGAAGCAAACCTTTAATACTTAATACTCGTGACATAGATTTACATTAATCAACACTGATGATAAGTAAAAAACACTCATCACAAGCTCCCAATAGAGATTCGTAATTTAGTCAAAGAAGAGAACAGACTTTTTTTCCGGCTTTTAAAAACCATTTTCCGAAATATCATCAAGAAAGAAATTTCAGCAATAAACAATAAAAAAAGGGAAAGAGTTTTTAGCTGGTTTTAATTACGAAGATAACTACCCGTACTCTTTCAACTGCTATTTTACCAGCAAAATCAGAAAATTCCCCCTCCACTGGGTAAAAGCGGAATAATTTTCACTCTTTTCGAAAAAGCTAATTGCCTTTACTGATGACTTAGAGCTTTCTTTCCAAGAAATCGCAGAACCTTATGAAGATCATCATATTGAAGAATTCAATATGATGATCTTCAATATATTGATACTTTAATTCAATATGATGGTCTGTGGCGACATTTATCAACAACATCAGTTTTCTTCAATTTCTCCATCAGTCAGTCCAAGCGGTGTCACGAGCATCATTCGCGAACTAAATGTCAGAAAATCAGGTCATGACAAAGTACCTAATAAAGCCATTCTGTGCCTTCCAATGAAAGTTACAAACCACCTCACTAAAATATTTAATAAACGTTCAATAATGTTATTTCCTAACTTCATGGAAGTATGCCTCCATCATTATTATTTCCAAACTAGATCGAGACCAAAATTTCGCTCAAAATTACAGACTGATAAGTTTCCTAAGTTCTATGACTAAACCTTTTGAAAAAAATAATCGATCAAAGAATTTTCGAGCACTGTGCTGATGAGGATGGAGCAATCTGAATATAGGCCTTCCCCTATTTCACAACCCATAAACTCTTTCGAGTTACTAACATCATTACCGAAGGAATGAACCAAAAATTCATAAAGGGATGGCGTCTTCCTGGATATTACTAAAGCTTTCGACCACTTATAATATGATGGCCTCATATATAAAATGATCCAGTTAAACTTTCCTTCTGGCATCATTCATCTCATTTATAATTACCTACAAAATAGAAGTTTTCAAATAATCATATAAGGGTTTATTTCGACGTGGTTAAATCGGAGCTGGTTCTCCACAATGAAGTCCGATATTGTATAATATTTTCACTTATGACTTCCCCCGAGAACAGCACGTTAACACCTATATGCGTTAGTTTAAGGACAGACAATCAACTTCCTAATTTTTTAGATTCCATGGAAAAATGGCTGACCTCATGGATAATTGCTATTCAACACTGATAAATCAAAAACAATAGTTTTTTGCAAAAGAAATACCAGCATTCCAAGTGAGTATTATCAGTTTTCTTTTCTGTGATCCTATTGACTGGGCCAATGAAGTTAAATATCTTGGCCTAGTCATCGATAGCAAATTAACTTTCCAAAACCTCATCGAAGCTATCAAAACCAAATGCTGGAATAAAATTCAGCTAAGCTTACCATTGTTGGGCAAATATTTCGGCTTATTTCTTCAAAATAAAGTACAACTCTATAAATAAGTTCTCATTACCTGCGTGGGGTCCAAATATGGAGAATTTCAGATAACCGTCAAAAGATTCAAATCATACAGAACAAAATACTTCATATTATCACTTGAGTTCCCTAGTATATTCTTCATGATACATTTAACAATGACCTAAGCATCTAAGGTTTCCTCAAGAAAACCTGAAAAATCTACTACCCAAGACTCATGAATCACAATAACAACCTAATTAAAGCTAATTTTTTTTTTTTTTTTTGCCTATAACGAAAGAACTATTTAATATCCATACTCCACTATCAAATTGAATCTATCTTTAAAACCGCCATAATACTTCGAAACTTATTGAAATTTATTTTTTAATGCAACAATACAAATTCACGATCTATTCATTAATCCTCAAGACCCTGGAAATTACTTCACATGCATACCCAGTTGCGCATTTAAGTCAGTCCAAATTCCTCCTTCTTGACTAAAGTGTATTTTTACCTCGTCATTAGACTCCTACTAGACGAAGTCATTTGACGTCATCGTTAGCAGTCACGTTGAATTCTTTCCGATTCCTTTGAACTTCTACCACCACTCCTTTTTCAGTTTAAAAATTTTATATTATTTCTTCTTCTATTTTTCTCCTCTCAATTTATTTTATTTGTTTTTAAAGCTCCTTTGCCACTTCTGTTCGACTTCTTAAAAAATTTTATTCTGAACAGATGTGTAGCCTTGCACAAAGGTATAGGTTCATTTGTCTCTCTACGGCCATTTTTTTTCCACCTAAAAGCTAATTACACCGGGACCTATGCTTTAAAGTGGATTCCAAAGCATCATAAACATCCAAGGCACCACCGAGATATGAACCCGAAATCTATGGTACACAACGACAGAGCGTTAAGCACTCAACCATCAGATCCCGCTGTGCACGTAGGACCTTATACTTCTTATCTATATAAGCTAGATGCATATAAGTTTTTTTTTTTTATGCTGCAAAAATATCGATAGATTTATGTTATTTATATTACATTAAGACATATATTATTACATTTAAAAATCTTTAATGAGTAAAAACAGAGATTAATACCTTCCTAACTTTCAAGAGTAACTGACTCGTATTATATGAAAAAAATATTCGATACAATTCCCACCAGGCAGTCTAATTGTCGATAGGCAGTCACTATATCGCTAAGTCTCCTCATTTTCAAAATATTGACTGCAATGCAAACCGGTATTAGAAATCTAACCTTTGTGCACGCAAACACTGCCTTAATCACGTTACCCCTAGATCACGATTAGATAAGTCTAAATGATTAACACGATTAGATAAGTCTAAATGATTAACACCATTAGATAAGTTTAAATGATTAACACGATTAGATAAGTCTAAATGATTAACACGATTAGATAAGTCTAAAGAATTAACACGATTAGATAAGTTTAAATGATTAACACGATTAGATAAGTCTAAACCCGTCACACTCGAAGGTATGCGATAAACTGAATAACCATGCGCACGACAGCACCCCCCAGGCTACGAAGGGCACCACCTTATCCGGCTCCAAGGATAGGGTGATATGCAATAAGTACAACACCCCCACCTTTAATTGGCTGCCCTCGACTAGGCTTGATATACACCCAGGGAACAAACGTCGCGTTATAGAGCGTGCCGTATGAGTGTCCCTACAGAAGATGTGGGGTCTCTTGGCCGTCTTAAGTGACGTTACCAGGGAGCACCACGAGGAGGTGGATCCAATTCACGATTAGATAATCGAGGAATAACTCGACCCGCTTCCCTAAGTGGCATACGATAATTTCCTTCACGATTAGATAAAAGAACCTAATGAGCATAAGGCGCTTAATATATCAGGTAACTGACTTCGTAACTGTGCTTCTCAGCCAGTTAAAACTTTTGAGCCTCAACCAATGAAACCTGAACTTATAGGGTACAATCAGACACGGAAAAACCTAAGATACCTGATTTATCGTCTACTTATTTATCCCAATCTTAAACTTGTTTGGCAAGTTTGTATAAATAGCATTTTACTGTTAATATAATGTATTTTACATATTTTCTCTTTATTCATTGGAAATCCCTGTTTCATTAACGTATACACGAATAACAAGCATGCTTATTACAATTTCCATCAAAGCTCCTCATTTCTAACATTGATTGCAACGCATGTCATCAATGGATTTTCATTTTTACTTGCATTCTAACGATGTATGTTAATAGAATAACATTCAATTATCCTATTATTATTATGTTCAAATACATAATCCTAAATATTTGTTAGCTTGCAAGTTTAAACTGAAATACATCAAAAGTCTGACTGACAAGATATGAAACATATTATTTATATTAAAATATGTATGTATATAACAAGAACATTAAAACTGAGGAATCGATTGGAGAGTTTTATTGATTTTGAGTAATGGTTGAATGGTTTTGATTGTTACCTTGAAGGTAACGTTTCTAAAAACTAAATTGTCAAAGTTCTAGCTGCGATATTAAATTACGAAAAAGTAATTGTTTTTCTGAATTTTTTTACTTCAACGTTACCTCTGAATATAATGGCTAAAGAATTCAAACATTTGCTTTTGATTTGTGAATGAAAAATTATTCATAAAAATATATTTTGTATGCTATGAAGCCCTCCATCAAGTTTGTTGTTCACATTACAACTGTTTTTGAATTAATAATCCTGAAGCTTTAATTCCTTAAATGTATCTTTTAGAAAGCTTAGTATACTATATTTTCATTATTCAAATTCGACTACTGCACAAAATTTTTAATCTCAAATGGCCTGGTTTTACATTTCCACAACTGAAATTTTTTTAACAATTCTATAACATTATTTTTGCACTTTTATTCTTTAAAAATTTTCTCATTTAAAAATTGAACCAATTTTTTAATGCTTTCAACTAAAATTTATTTTAAAAATAATATTTCAATGTGGCGCATTTAAATAACGCTGCTAATTATTTTAAATAATGCATATGCACCAAATAATCCGGAAATCTTAAAAATTACTACTGGGTAAAAAACATTCTCCGTAACCTTGTGTATTACCGAGATATTCGCCTGTCATTCAAATGAAAGTCTGATATCTAATTAATTCAAGATTATTTTACAGCCGTTTTTTTTTTTCTCGAGATCCGATTAGATTATCTTCCATTATTACTTTTACCTAAAATAAATATTTTTATGAAAGTTATTTGCTTGAAATATAAAAGGCACTTCGTTTTCACATACATAGAAATATTTTTGGCATAGTAGTAATAGTTCTTATGTCTTGTAATAATATTTCCAGAAACTTCATCGTCATTAATACGCTTTTATTAGTTTCACCTGTATGTTTGTTTGTAACTGACTCTTTGGGCTCGATTTTGCCCTACTTTAAGCCATCAGATTTAATTTAAGCGTTGTAGACTTATAAAGGACCGACGACACTAAAATATTTTGATAAGTTTATTATCTCATCATGATTAGGATAGCCAGGATTTGTGATTTTATTTTAACTTATGAAGAGCAATTTAACCCATGCTCGTTGTGTCAGAATGAAACTTCTTTTTACCTAAGACATTCAAACCTATGTGGAACAGTGGCACAACGGATAACGCGCCTGACTACGGATCAGGAGATTCCCTTTTCGAATCCTGGCTGGCTCGACATATTGGCATTTAACCTTTGTTTTTTACCCATGAAGAATTAAATTATTGTATGAACTATAATTTCAGTCCTCCGTACCGAGACCTCATTTAAATATTATACCTTTGTTTTAAAAACACGCTTTTACTATAGTTAATCACCGAAATAAAAACACGCTTTTAAAGTTAATCAAAATAAAAAGTAAAAAATAATTGTAAACAAAAGAATAAAATGACTGACGAGAAAATTAATGTCACTGTTCTAAAGGCGTGGGGTGCTGTGTATGGCATTTTAAAACTAACTCTGCATTTCGCAGTGAAACTAGTGAAAAATTATAACGATTGATGTCGAGCACCCCACGCTTTTAGAACAGTGACATTAATTTTCTCTTCAGTAATTTTATTCTTATGTTAACAATTATTTTTTACTTTTTATTTTGATTAACTCTAAAAGCGTGTTTTTTAGTTTTTTTTAAACTGTAATTTATTTTTTACTACTTTCTGCATTCCCTTTTTTACAATTGTAGAAATGTTTTTAATAGTTTGTTTGTCATATTAATAATAATTTTTATAAATAATAAGTTTTTATATGCAATAATAATTTGTTAAACATGGCACTAATGATTCGAAAAAGTCATTTGTTTGTGGCAGACACTATGAAATGCTCTTCCTTAATAATTTATTAGACATGCTAGATAATTATTAGGTATTAGGCATGGTACTAATGCTTCGAAAAGGTTATTTGCTTGTGGCAGGCACTATGAAGTGTTTTTCCTTAATAATTTATTAGACATAATAGATATTTAAGTAATAATTTATTAGACATAATAGATATTTAAGTAATAATTTATTAGACATAATAGATATTTAAGTAATAATTTATTAGACATAGTAGATATTTAAGTAATAATTTATTTGACATAGTAGATATTTAAGTAATAATTTATTTGACATAGTAGATATTTCAGTAATAATTTATTAAACGTGTCACTAAAGCTTCGAAAAAGTCATTTGCTTGCGGTAAGCACTATGAAAAGCTTTTCCTTAATAATTTATTAGATAAGGTAGACGTTTATTAGGCATTAGACATGGCACTAATGCTTCGAGAAACTTATTTGCTTGTAGCAGGCACTCTGAAGGGCTTTTCCTATTCACAGTTTTAGAATTGTTTTTGACTGTAATGGGTTTTTCGTCATCTTAGTAATAGTTCATATAAGTAGCAGTCATTTCTAGTCAACTACTATACTATTAGTCAGTTCGACTTGGTACTTTGGCTTTCGATTCTATTATTGTGGTCAAATACGTTATAATTATTCTTATCTCTTTTGCTTAATGATATGGAAATTTGATGCCAGCGATTATGGATTAGTAAATTCTATGCACTCAACTGTTTAGCCGGCTACTATTCGTTACTTGTGATGGGGTATTTCCTGGAAATATTTGAAACAGAAATGTGGGTTCCCTTTTGTACAATACCGACTTGACACTGTATGATTTCTATATATTCCACCAGATTCGCTAAAAAAGATTTTGCAAAATGATGATGCCATTCGTATAAAAATGCTCAAAACGAGGCGCGAGAAGAATCCTCAATTTTACGCAAGGCATTCTCGAAAAAGAATTTTATTAAAATGTCGTTCTAAGAGTTGGCTAGTTTTTAAAAAGTTATACTTTGGGCATTTAGAAGATGGCGAATTCCTGTCTTTAGTTAATGTAATATTTTTAATTTATTCTACCATCGTTTCAGCGATTTACTGTTGGATACATTGGAAGAAAGACATTCTTTTAGATGACCAATTGTTTATTATTGATAATTTAAAAAAAAAAAACATTGCGGAATACTTACATTGTTAAAAACTATCCTACTGTAGTTTCAACTTTCTCCTCTTTCACCCACATCTCTGTTTCTCCCTTTTCAATCCCTCTCCTTTTTTGAGATCTCAAATTCCCAATAATGTCAATGACTTTCCGTTTTTTCGAGAGCACTCCGTTATTTAATTAATTAGTACATCAATATTATTTTTATATAAATCTTTATATAATTATATTAATATTTATTTTAACATAAGTTTATATAAATAAAAATTAAATGTTATGTAAATATTAAATTTTTAAAACATATAACTATCCTCTTATTAAATATCCTCTTATACAATATTATTATTAAATAACCTAAACAAGAGAAAGCTATCAATGTCAGTTCCACAACATTGCAAAAATTGTGATGAGCATTTTAGTAAATGATAAATTACGTGATAAAGAGAAACTGTAAACTCCTCTATATTTCTAATTTAATTTTCACCTTCATCTACACTTTGATCTTAGCCGATTTACATAAAATATAAATAATTTCTATTTACAGACTTGATATCAAACACTTTATGGAGATCAATCAAAATGCTAGTTTAAGAAGAAAAGATGATAATGTTTCTAATACTTTTTTAAACCATTAAGCAAGGATGAAGTAAAAAATACATAAAGAAGAACTTAACAGCCCACAAATTTATTATATTCATCTCTGATTAGACACAGTTAAAACGAAGATTGAAAAATGCTAGAAAATTTTCAATTAGTTCCTTTTCAAAACTGAAAACAGAACCATTTCTGAAACATATGATTTATCTTCCAAAATAATTTTTATTTAGTGTAAACACTTCCCATATAGACAAAGAAAAAAATAACTTTATTGGTTAAGTGGTCTTATGTTGTTATTTTTGTAATATAGAACCTTTTTAAAACATATGATGACTAATAAAAAATGGTTTTTCTTTTCAAAGATACACAAGCATTTTACTTTTCATAAAAGAAACATTGAATTGAAATTATTTATTTTAATAAAGTCAATTTTTGTTATTTTTTTAACACTATACAGAAGTAATACTTTCTAATGAAAATATATACTTTGAAAGAATTTGTCAGTATTATTAATTTATGATATATTTATGATATATAATTGTATTAACAATTATTAATTTTTTAATAGTTATTCATGTTTTATCTTACAGCTGCTTTCAAACACCTTCCGGTTAAAAAAATTTTATAATATCTTTTATAGCAGTCTTTTCATTTTATTTTAGGTTTTACATATTTCTTTTATGAATATAAATTTTATGTAGTTATGTAATAGTCTACTGATTTTTCTAAACAGATCACTGATTAAAATTTTATTTAACTATTTTATTTTTAAAATTCTAATTTAATAGAATTTTAGAAAATGGAAACATAAAACAGAGATAATTAAAATTTACCAATAATTTATTTTAATAACAAGACATTTTAAGAAAAGTTGATAACAAATATATTTTTTCAGTTTAATTCTTAACAATTTCATCATAATATTTCACACATGCTCCAATTAATTCAATCATATTATTATTAATTTAAAATACAATACTAAAGAAAAGAATAATGACTATCTAATAAAACAATCAGAGATGCATCTTTTTTATGATAATTTATTATGGAATCATGAAAAGCTTATTTAGGTATTTTGAAAAATAAAACTATTTTTTTAGTACATTTGTCTTATTCCAGATAAATAATCTTAAGTTTTTAATACTTGAAATCATAAGATTTTTATAAATATTATAAAATTTTTACTAGAATAAAAATAAATATCAAAATCTAATCAGTAAAAAACAAAATTTAAATGCTGAATTCATTTTTTATCGTATGAATATCCATACAAAAAAAGCTAAATTAAGTTACATTTTATTTAGATATAATTGCATATTCTTTAAGAATTCAAAAAAAAAAAAAAAAAATTTAATTAAATTGCTATATATTTAAAAAATGCTTTAACAATATACATTGTTTATAAAAGTGAAATTAAATAATTTATTAGGTAATGTACATAATTTTTATTTTTGTTTGATTTATTATTAACTATAAAGTTGGATTAATTAAATTTATAAAAAGTCATTCATTTTAATGCATATTATAAGAAATTTATAATATCTAATATCATTGTCTTTTTGCTGATTATACATCAATAATAATCCGATTTTAGCATTTTATTATATATTTTTAATGAAATTAAAAATTTTGTTATCAGATATGTTGCTTTCACTGATGTTACATAATGTTGAACTAATCTCAATTGTATTAGAAAGGATTGGCAGCTGCATTGTCAAGGTATCACTCTTTATCTATCAAGATTGTGTTTAAGAGATATCAGTGTTATTCAAAGCTTAATGCTACTAAATCAGTAACTTTTCTTTTTACAACATAATGCTTTAAACAACTTTTAAAATTTCTATTTATTATGAATTCTTTCTTTTAATTTTATTTTTGCCTTTCAAAAGTTAAAGAAATATTAGATAACTATTTTTTTCTGAGCAGTTTTTTGTTGATGTACAACATTTCTTTTAAAACAACAAACTGGAAATTTTTATTTTTTCACTTAAAAAGTTGAACTATATAAGAGCAATATAATAGTAACATACCTTCAAATTTTAAGTCAACATATTTTTATTATTGATTGAGTTGAAAAATAAATTCATAAATTTACATAAATTATTTAAATTAGTATATATTTGTACATAAAGTAGATACATATTGTCTTTTAAAATATTTCATTTTTACATCATAATTTAAATTATTTGAGAATACTTATATAAATTCTACTTTTAATAAAAATTTTTAAATGTCTATATATAGATTTATTATTTTTTTTTTTTCAATGTTTAACTTTTTAAAATGCATTTTTATAAAGTTTAATTTTATTCCATAATTTATTGAAAAAAAACACCAGAATTATAATTTAATTAGTGTTTTTATCTTGAAATAATTTCCTGCAAATAATTAGCTAAAATTAAAAATAATATAAATCTATACCAAAAGTTTTAGATTTCATGCAAATTCTAAAAAATAAAACAGTATAATAAATTGATATTTACAGAATTATTAAATAATTTATTTAAGCTCATCTTATATTTACAAAATACAAGCAGCAAACTTTTAAGCAGGATGGATGAATCATAAAATATCTACAAATAAAAATATCTAGTTTTACATAGAAGAATACAATTATAATCGACGAGATCTTAAGACAAACCTTCTTCTATAATTTAAAAGTATGGTCAACATTTTTATAAGAGGCTTTATAAATAACTTGTATAGCCGCACAATTATCAAAAATACTATAAATGTAAAGTATATCAAAGCACACAATACAATAACAATAAATACTAAAGCAAAGCCTCCAAAACCTGATAAATTCCAATGATCTAAGACTTCATATACAGAATCGCTGCATTTAAACCACAATATAGGAATCCAAGTACTAAATGCATCACATATGTTGTAATGAATTTCTGTATTTAAAGACAGCACAGTATCCCAAGCGAAATTACATACAGTTTCTAAAAACGCACAACAGTTAATTATAAAATCGCACACTTGGTTAATGCAAAATTGGTTGCAACTCAAAATGTAAAAAGTTTGTTTGATTAAAGAAATGGTAAATGCAGAGAACTTTTTCAAATGAACTATGCTGTAAATAGTTCCAGTACAATTACTGAAGTAGATTAGTTTTATGAGATGCAGAATATTTTGACTATAACTAATTAATTTTGAAATATTATAAATAGCACATTGACTAGTTGCAAATACTGCCACAAGAACAAGCACACGATCTCTATTCATTACAATCGTTAATAAAAGCTCACATATATGCGTCAAGAAATTTTTCGAAGCAACAAACGATTCGATTAGTTATCATATTTCAACTGGATGTTTAAAAGTTAGTGCTTCATCACTGTTGAAGTACATCATTATCCACTTACAATAGATAATATTTAGGATTTCATTTATTACAAGAAACAAGCATGATTGATTCTTCCCTTCGAAAATGAAGGGGTTCTCGTCATTGAAAAAACTTTCACTCGTGAGATAAATGGAGTATTGCTTAGATAAAAATCTGAGATACATGCAAGCGTTTCGAATTTCAAGGAGAAAACAACCCACTTCCTATTCTATTTCCGCTTCTTTATTTATAAACAATGTTTTCGTGTTGCCAGATATATATTTTTATAGTTATTTATTGAAAAGGCGTAAGGGCCTCAAAAGCATTCTTTTCATATTTGTTGATCTTACTTATTTTTCAATTCCTTCTATTAGCTCACACTTTCCTATATATATCTTGTTCAAATTTTCAATCATTAATAAAATATTTTTATTCATCCACTCAAGTTCAAATACATTTTGTTTTAGCTTGTAGTGGTTGACACTTGATGTTAATACAGTTTTATCAAATATTAACTCATTAATTAAATTAAATTAATTAATTATATTTTTTCTAGATTTAAGTTGCATATATCTACAAATAGATGGCGCCAGATAAACTTAAAAAAAATTAATGAAAATTATTTATAAAGGACTTTCTGCAGTATAGTGAAAAAAAAGTAGGAATTGACTTTAAAATTTTTTTATTTATATTACTTGTTTTTACTTGTTTGCCGGAAAATATATGCAACTATTCCTTTCTTTTAAAATTCTGTTTGTGGCTCTCGTATTTTAATAGCATTTAGATAAATTGTGATGGGGCCTTTTGGCCGAGTGGCTAGCGCTCTGGGGTTCGGGTTCGAGTCCCGGTGGTGCCAAGGATGTTTGTAGTGGTTTGGAATCCACTTTAAACCGTAGGTCCCGGTCTAACACGATCGTAGAGGTTTGAGGTGGTATTGTTACTCTACGCCCATAACTTAATAGCGTTGCTAATTGAGTAACGTCAGTGCAGCACTTCCTTAAGGCATTAAAGACAACTGTCTAAGTGTTTGCCAGCTGCATTAGAAATTTAGTTTGCCACTGCATTTTACACGTCTTTTTTAAAATAAAATGTAAGGAGATAAAGTAGCATCAGCGTAGCATTTTTAATACTTTTAAAAGGCTACGATCTGATAATAAGAGTTAATAGATGTAATAAAAAATCAGAAATAAGCCGAATTTTTCAATTTTTTTTTAAAGAAATTTTAAAATTTTTGGAAAAGATGCTTCAAAACAGATATTTTTTCTTGGAAGATAATTTTTTTATAAGTTGTCAAAATAAAAAAGAATTACATAAAATCATGGTTTTTATGAGCATTTTCAGTTTTCACAAAAATTATTTTTTCGAAAATACAAATCTCATAATTTTTACAAATATATGACTTTGTTGAAGATTCGAGATGGAATTATTGATAGGATTTACACAATTACATAGGGCAAGACAAAACATAAGCAATATTCATACTTAAACGATAATGTTGTGTTCATCTGTTCCCAGTAGCTATAGTTTGAAGTAAAAAACGAAGTTTCAGTTATCTCCCGCTGTGACTAAATAATCTGTAGTAATTTGTGGGGTCGCGTAAATCATTTGATGTGCAACATAAAACTGACCCTAGGCGGCACGATATTTCTTTAACCAGATAGAGGAGATACAATATAAAATGTCTTTAGGGTTTCTTATCGAGTAAAGATAATTGGTTTTCAATTCAAGTATGAAAACAATTAAAATATTTCATTTTTAATCGAAGCATTTTACACGTCTTTTATATGCATTAATTTTATCTATAATATGTGAAATTTCATAAAAAGTGTGTACTATCACAAATACTTTTTTTTTTTAATTTCTCATTTTGTATAAAATGACCATACTAACATTCATTTACATTACTTAACTATAGTACATCAAAAATATTAAAACTTGTAAAGGTTTTTAAATGGATACACTTTCCTGAAATAATAAAACAATGTTGGTTGCTCAATGCTCAAACCTTTTAGAACAATTGTTTAAAATTATTTAAAAAATATTAACATTAATAACTTTAGAAAAGTACTCATTAAAAAAAGATTTTTCACAATGCATTTGAAAATTCGATGCATAAATGAAATTTCGTTATACATTTTTTTAAATTTTATGTTAGAGTACAAGAATTATTTTTTTTACAAAATGTATTGAATAATTAAAAATTAAAAAAAGATTCATTTATTAAAATTCAAATATTTAGATTCACTCAAAAAGTAAAAGAAACAGATGGATCACTCTCAGTTTTGATTACAAAATAGAATCGTCCCCTGCGATACAGACAGAACTAAAGTAAACTAATCTATTCTGTTACTCAAACTTTCCTATTACTCTTGCAATCGTGTTTTAAATATTGTTGTTCTTATCTTTATTATATTCTATGATTGCTTATATTTGAATAAAAAAACTCTATTCTCAACTTAATAATTAAGATTGATTATTAGAAATTTTTTAATAACCTTTTATTCTATAAATTTGATAAAAGATTCTCATCAGTGCCTGGTAATTCTTCAATGTAAATAATACTACTCTTAAGAATTCTAATTAGGCTTATATAAATAAAAACACTAATAATAATTCTGTTGTATACATTATTTATTTAAAACTATTTTACTTGCAAGTATTGTAAAATTGTATGAATTTTAGTATACTTAATAAAGTATAAATAGATGCGTTTAGTTTTCTTATGAGATAAACTTAGTTAACTTAAAATAATACAAAAACTAATTACAAACGTAAATATATGAATATTAAGATCGGCCACTTTTATTATTTCATGTATCATTTATTAAATTTCACTAAATTATATAATAATATTTTTTCATTTTACATCAAATTTAAATAAATATTAATTTTAAATAATTTCTAGATTTTATGATACTTATAATATTCATCAATATTTTTGATTAGAGAAAATGAACTAATATTGGAGATATCAGAGAATTAACTTGTAATTTGTAGATACTTTTACTGTAATTAAATATATTTAAATATTTGCTTTTTTCAAGATGCTATTTATTTTTTGTTATAAATTATTCTTGAAAATTCAGTATTGATAAAAAATGTATCTATACATTGTAGCTTTATATTAGTTTTTGATCTATTGCGTTTTTCAGTATTTCTTTTTTAAAAAAAAATAATTAAATTTCGCTGTATGCATATTGTCTAATTTTCTGTAACATTGCAATGCGGGTATTTATATACGTGCTTAAAATAAAACAAATTTAAAAAGTGTCCAAAAGTGTTTTTTTTTCCAATAATCCTTGAAGTGTAATAATAAAATATAATTTTGATTATAAAAATTTAAAAATTTTTTTTAAAGTTATTTAAAAAAATTTTCAATGAAAATATTTTCCTCTATATGTTAATTTCTAACCAACATTAGCTGTACAAAACATTTCTAAATATCACACTAATGTATTTGTTGTATTATTTATTAAATTACAATATTATTTATTAAATAATGTATTTATTATGTATTATTTATTAAATTTCACAATTTTTTAATTTGACTTTATATAAGTCGTTAATTTGAATATAAATATTCAATTTTTTGAATGCATTCATTCGAAAAAATATTAAAATATAATTCGTGCTTATAAACAAATTCATAATTTCAAAATTCCATCTTTTTAATACTGAATTAAGGAAGCATTTCACAGAAATGCAAATGAAATAATAATTAGTTAATCAATGTAGAGGGAAATCGCAAAAATTTACTAGACCCATAATGCTTAGCGGCTTAACGAAGGACGAGGAGAAGAAAATTCGTCTTCTGTGATTGGTTGGCTCATAGTTGCTAAGGCAATGTGATCCATAACAATCGTAGAAAAGAAATGAATGAAAGAAATAATTTTAGATAGCAATCGTAAGTTCAAAGGAGGAGTATTATAATAATAATATATAAAAAAAATAATTATATATGCATAATTTTTTTTTATTAATTAATAAAAATTTCAAATAATTAATTTTTAAATAAATTAATAATATACTTGTATTGCTTTTTTCTATCTAATCAATGGGCTTAAGGCTTAAGAAATTTCCTTCACTCACAAAGCAGGAGATAGAGGTTGCTAAGCAACCAAGGTTCTCCAATAATCTGGCAAATCGTCATCGTCGTCAAAGGAGGAGATGAGTGTATAAAACATCAGTAAGGTAAACGAAGGCAATTTATAGGACTTAGGAGGAGTTAAAAACTTTTCCATTGGCATTCTTTTGATCTGTAGTTTCATCAATCAAATATTTTTCCTAAACAAAAGTAAAAATAAAGTTTTACTAGAAGCAAAGTTTTTATATTTCGTTTTGGACACGGTCTATAATAAACACATAATAAAATCAGACATCGAGAAATTAAACATCCATCCGAAAAAATCCCTGTAATTCTCCTTCTTATCCTTAATTGGAATCTCAGATAGGGAATAATAAGAGCTTCTTTGTATTATCGGGTATTTTTATTTTTGTCACTTTCCTCTATCCCCAGTCAATCTGAGCTAAAATAAAAGATGTTCTAGTATTGCTGAATTCTGTGAGCTCATAAAACTATTTCCGTAGCTGAACTAATATTTGCGTTAAGGTAATTTGAATACTGACGTTCTGATTAATAATTTGATTTTACATCAATAAATATGAAGTTATAAAAGAACTGTTTTATCAATTAGAATTCAAATTTCTTTCTTAATTGCTTTATATCATTGAAAAAGTAATTATCTAAATAATATTAAAATAAATGATGAAAAGTATATGCAATAGCTTATCTTCAATAGTCACATGGGATAAAAAATTCAGTTGCAACCAGAAATTTTCAAGGCCGGAACTGAATTTGCTACAATATCAACGTTTCACCAGATAAAATTTGCCAAACATTGTAATTTTTTTAATATGGTTTTTTTTAGAATTGCAAATTATGATTCAATCGTTGGCAACACAATTATAGTATGGTAAATCGGGAGAGAAAAGTGAGCGTTTAATTGATGAACTCATATGTCATAATATGTGAAAAATCTTCTTTTTTTAGTGTGTCTTAAAGTTGTAATTTTGTTAATACCTTGGCTTGATTTTCTTAGTTCGAAATTGATTTATAAATTTTATCATTTGAATAATTTTTGTTCTTTTATTGTGAACAGCCTGTTTTTCATTAACTAGGCTTAGTTGTCGTTATATTGTAAAGATAGTGTGCTCATCTTGTGAAAAACGTTTTAATATGTACGTAAGTTTACGTAAGCACACGTTAATGGATTTATAATTAATTTGTGATTTAAAATGAGTGGCAGACCGAGGACAACATCGATTGCTGAAAGTAGCAAGCAATCGACGCAGCCAAATTTTACTGGAATTAAGACTGCTAGTAAGTAATGCGACTTAATATAACGAACTACATTTATGTTCATGATTAACTATTAAAACATTTAGGTGTAATATGTTGTACTTAAAAATATGGTGTAGTTTAGTGAAAATTTTGTTTTGTTAAATAATTCTATAGCCATACTTTGTGAGGGAAAAAAGACTTAGCTATATTAAATAACAAATTGCTGCATTTGATTCGTTTTCAGTACGATGGATTTGTGTAAATGTTTCGTTTAATATTTTAAGAATAGAAATATTTATCCATTTTAACTCCCCTTTACGTGTTTTGAAATATAATTGCGTTTTTGGCTCTTGCTGTACATTCTTTTTAAATAGATAAATGAATTTTTAAAAAAAGTAAAAAGATAAAAAAACAACTTTCTTACTTATAAAGTAAAATTGAATAAAGATAAAATAATTTTCAAATAATAGAATTATTATTATTAATTTTTTTTTTTTTTTTACCAAAAATTCAGAAGTTATTCTTTACTCTTAAAAGAAATTATTCTAAATATCCTTTCAAATAAATTAATAATGAGAGCATTATTTGGTATTCTGAGATAAGATAATGTAAACTTCAATTCACCAGAAAAAAATGAATTTATAATAGCCCTTGATTAAAAATACACATTCATATACAAAAGATATATATAGTGCATTTATTTACTATAACTAGATTTTAATTCTATTTTCATAATGTGTAGTTTAAAGATTATAATTAAATCATTTGAGGTATTGTGATTTATTGGGTTGAAAATTGCTTAATTATATATCGTACTATATTATAATTAAAAATTATTTCCTATTTAGATATCAAATTGTTTTTATATTTCTAACTCCCAATGAAAAACTTGCTGTAAGATAATAGCCGGGAATTAGTTATTAAACTTCTGTTGAACATTTATTCAACTTTTTGTTACTTTAAAAAGATCTAATATTTTTTCGTTAGAGAAATGACATAAAACAATGAATAATTTTCTTTCTCAAAACAAGAGAAATTACGAAGTGCACAAGTTTTTAAAGTATGCCTACATGGTATAAAAAGATCAAATAGATATTTAAAAATAAATAATATTTAAAAAAAAGGAAAATTTATAAACTAAAAGGATATTGACATATTCTGTTATAGTAACAAGAGAAACATCAAAACAAGAGAAATTAAGAAGTGCACAAGTTCTTAAAGTATGCCTACATGGTATAAAAAGATCAAATAGATATTTAAAAATAAATAATTTTTAAAAAAAAGTAAAATTTATAAACTAAAAGGATATTGACAGATTCTGTTATAGTAATTTTTTAATTACATTTTTGTAAAACATGAACTATTTGCTTGTTAACAACAAGCATATGAACATTAATTCATAAGTAAAAACATTTAATGCAATCTATTTGAATCTTAGTTCTTGGTTTTAAATTATGAATTTATAATGTATGGTGTTAGTCAGAAAAAAAATTTTTTTTTACTGTTAAATTTTTGAAAACATTACTCCCTATCAAGTTATTACAAAATATATTGCTTTTTTGTTGAATTTATAATGTATAGTAATGATATATAGTTTTATTTTGCAAGTGATCAACAATGGTTCAATAATAATATTTAAAGTACAACGGATGATATTTTGTTAGCAAGAACTTGCTTAAAATCTTTTTGAAGATAATCCTTAATCCCATTATTTCCTAGGGAAAAAAAATAATTAGTTTTAAAATACAGATGTGAAAAAGACTTAGATCAATGACTTCCTTCAAATGGAACAAGATAAGGATAACTGGTATCGAAATCAAAATGAACAATTATTTAATGACATTCATATTAAATAATTATAATTGAAACTTGAACAAAAATTGCATGTAATTAACTTCAAAACAATGTATAAGGTGTAAAAAAAAATTTAAAAAACCCAGTTAACAACTATAAACATAATGGTACCTTATAATTAAAGTTAGTTAATAACCTTATACTTAGTTAAAATGGCTAAGTGATAATTTTTCTCTCTCCCTACCCCTGTTTTTAAAGCCTTTGAAGTGGACAGTAGGGTTACTGAAAAAAAAAGGCCTCATCTAGTGAATGTTAAAGGGTCTCAAGTTGAACTATTTATTGTTTTAGAACTGTTAGGCTGGATGTCAAAATTACCAAATATTGACCATCTAGTATGGAAGAATTGTCCATTTTTCAGGTTGAGGTTTTATTAATCTTTGTTGTAAGTATTGAAAATCCTGGGTTGTAATAAGTTATTTCAAATAGAATAAAAATAATTCATTTAGAAGTTGAAAAAAGTTTTCTGTTTCGAGAAGTAAAAGTGTTTTATTTCTTTTGTATTTTACATTATCTCTTATCTTTTGCTCATTATTTATGTTTAATATGCATAATCTTTACATAAGCATTCATTTACTAACATTTATTTGCCTGGTGAATGTGAGAGGTAAAGTGGATATACATTTTCGTAAGATTGTTAGCTATAAGACTATATTTTTATGCTTTTAAGTATTTTTAGATAAATTTTTTTTTTATTTAATTTGATTTCTTTAATTTGGAAGTGACTTGCCTCTACTTTATTAGTTTGAAAACATAATTCTTTATTTGAGCCTTTATAATTTATTTCAGCTAAACTTATTTTAAAATATTATATGGGAAAGATATGATAAAATATGAATTAATTTTAGTGTTCAACTTTATATTTTAAATTATGTTTATTTTTAAAAAAGTTACAACAAAAATTAAATAATGTATTAATTTATAATTGTAATTCTTCGTGAATGACCTGTTTTCAATAAAATTTATCAATAATTTTTATTAGTAGTATTCATAATTAAAGTGAAACTAAAATCATGTTAGATTAAGATTTTTTTATTTAATAGTAAATACTTTTATATGTATGCACTGGAACATCATTGATCGAATAGTACATTTTCATTTATCAGGCCATGTTTTCATAAAATATTCGAGAATCATATAATCAAAATACTATAATTTGCAACAGACTGGGAAATAATAAATTTTAATATTCATCAATTTTTGCTTTAATATAAATGAATTGAAATGTGTAATTAATAACTGACTACCAATTAATATTTACATTTTCTAATTTTCATTACCACTATGGTAGGAGAGCACAGCCAATCTTATTCTCAATTTTTGGTAAATTTTAGAGTATTTCTTATTACTTTAACTATAACTTTTACTTGTATTATAGTGTATGTTAACAAATTTTTTGTGAAAGCAAAACTATCTCATGAAATATGAAAATCTAGTGTACATTAGGTGAAATTTATATTTTCTCAGAAGCTGCCCAGCTTACAGAAAAGTACCTCTTATATAATGTGTATTTTATTTGAACAGTATATTAAAATATTCTAATCCTTTTTTTATAGGTAAAGATGGAAATAAAATTACGATAGTTGTAGCTACACCTGGCCAAGGTCCCGAGCGACCTCAGGAGATTTCTTACACCGACACCAAAGTAATTGGAAATGGCTCTTTTGGTGTCGTTCACCAAGCTCGTCTATGTGAAACTGGAGAGCTTATAGCAATCAAAAAAGTGTTGCAGGATAAGAGATTTAAAGTAATTTATTCTTTAAAAATCTTTGGATCTTTTTATTTGTACCAATTTTTACTGAATACCAATTTTAAATTTTGATATTTTTATTTTTAGAATCGTGAATTGCAAATTATGAGAAGATTAGATCACTGCAACATTGTGAAGTTGAAGTATTTTTTTTACTCATCTGGTGACAAAGTAAGAATCTTAAATTCTCAGCTTTTTAATTAAAATACATATTTTTAGATAAGTTACATTAGTATTCATTGGTTAGTATTTTGTAACGATATTTTCAAGCTGCCAACTTTTCAGCATTTTAATTCTTTATCTTATGTTTATACCTGTAGAAGATTAAATCTACATTTTTTTACTACTTGTGTGGCTATAGGTTGAAAGGATTTTCTGTCATCTAATTGGCAAAAATTGTTGCTGAAATAGAGAATCTACTCATTTTGCTAATTTCATCATGTGTTTCAATGTTTATGAATATATAGAGCAAAGAAGTTAAATATGTTTGGTATTTTTAAGTGTCTGTATATCAAAGAGAGCTTATATATATTTTTTTCTAAATATTTATCCATGTTAAATTCATTTATGTTAGAAATAGTTTAATTTATGTATAATTTGATTCTGTGATTTGTGACTTGATTGTGTTACATATGTATACATAACCATGATGTATAAAAGCATATACTGTTTTTAAGATCTATATGTATGGAAAAAAAAGTAAGTATTAATAATTATTTAAAGTATAGCTGGTAAATGTTTGTTTTACTGCTTTAACTATAAAATAATGTGGATTAAATCTGCATTTTTGAAGACAAGTTGGCAGCTATGTATTTCAATGACATATAAATTAGGCAGTCACATAAATTACTTATTGATATCTACAGTTTGTCCCAAAATTCATGTAAGATTTGAATTTTTAAACATTCTAAATTATCTGGAATATTTAATAATAAAGGAGCCAATTTCCTTTCAAAATGTACCTTTAGGCTTGATGTTCGACTCAGTATACCAAATTGTTTCCTAAAACAAATCCTCTTGCACTCTTTATTAAAAGCATTATTTTTTATGTGAATTTTGAGACTTACACTCTTGATACATATATATGTATAATTTTTTTTTCTTTCACAGAAGGATGAAGTTTATTTGAATTTAGTCTTGGAGTTTATTCCAGAAACTGTTTACAGAGTGGCCAGGCAATATAGTAAAGCAAAACAAACTATCCCTATTTCATATATTAAGGTAATCATCATTTTAATATATATAACATTTCGTAAACTATGTATATAACTTTTTAAATAAAGCCTTATTTCTTATTCTCTTTCAGCTATACATGTATCAACTCTTTCGAAGTCTAGCATATATCCATTCCCTTGGAATATGCCACCGTGATATCAAACCTCAGAATTTGTTATTAGATCCAGAGTCGGGTGTTTTAAAGCTATGTGATTTTGGAAGGTATGTTAATTTCATTGGACATTTTATAATTTTCATAGCTTTAAATTAACATAATAAATTGTCAATTTTTTCTTTAAATGTTATGCATTCAAACACTTCAGTATTTATTTTATGCTAAATATTCATTATAAAATAATGATTTAGTTATACTTTTTTTTACTAATATCTAAATTAATAAAACTTGATCTATTTAATAAAAGAAAAAAAATGTTTGATTATTTAAAATTAACTATTCTTAGTCTATATTAAATTTACATGTTTCAAAAATGACTTCATGAATGATTAACTTTAAAAATATATAAATTTTAGTTTTCTAATCAAGAATATTTTTTTTTATAAGTTTATTCCTATGCAGAGTATGTTACTAATTTTTTTTTCATCTTCTGTTAATATTATTCATTTAAGGAAGAACATGTAATCAGAAGATTAAAGGGGGAAAAAATCAATACAACCATTCATTTTATGCTTATTGTATATTTTTATCTTAAAAATTTTATTTTCTACTTTTTTTTGTTGATTTTTTTTAAAAAATGAACTTAATCAGATTCTAATTATTAATCAGAGAACATAGACACACATATATCAATTATAATGTATATTATGTAAAAGACAATATCTTAGTCTGTTTATTCAAATTTATAGCGCCAAGCACCTTGTAAATGGAGAACCAAATGTCTCGTACATTTGTTCCCGTTATTATCGGGCCCCAGAACTGATCTTTGGTGCAACAGACTATACTACAATGATTGGTGAGCATATATGTTTGTTACTACTATATTTATATATATATATACACACAAACACATATATATTATAATTTCAAGTGTCTTTATTCTTTAATGATTAATCTGTTAATGTTTTTTACTAGATGTGTGGTCTGCTGGATGTGTACTAGCTGAACTACTTCTAGGTCAACCCATTTTCCCTGGTGATAGTGGTGTGGACCAATTGGTTGAAATAATCAAAGTTCTTGGAACTCCTACAAAGGAGCAAATAAGAGAAATGAACCGTAATTATACAGAATTTCGGTTCCCTCAAATTAAGGCACATCCGTGGGGCAAGGTCAGTTAATATTTTACTATTATATAGCTGTTAATTTTAGTCTTTTTGTTATTTTAGTTTTGAATATATTTTCTGTTTGTGTAGTTGAATTTCATTTTTCTGTGACAAAATTCATTGTTTAGCAAGTTAACTTTTGAATTATTCTTACAATTAAAGTTAATTTGCCAAATACCATTTCTCTTAAATCAGATATGAACACTGTAATCAAAAATCAAATTTGTAAAGTGAGAATTTTATTTTTCTGTTTTAAATTTTGCCATTACTGTTTTATCTCTAAAAGCATATAGTAGTGTTAGCTGATGTTTTTTGTATAAATTCTAATAAATCTGTAACTCAATTTTTGAACGTTCTACATTTTGTTTTCAAATTGGAAATTGTGCCAGTTTGCTTTATTATTGAAATAATCTTTAAAATATTTGAATTTTATTCTTTTGAAATTAACAGAAGTAAAGACTTGCAAGCTTTATTGTATGTTTTTCTGCATGCTTTTTACTTTTTCAGTTAGTAATTATGATTTAAATTGAAATATTTCATGACTTTAAATGTATATATTTTACATTTTTTTAGTAATTTAGTTGGTTTTTTTTCCTACTTTTTTAGGTGTTTCGTGCTAGGACACCCCCAGAAGCTGTCGATCTAGTTTCAAAGTTATTAGAATACACCCCTTCTGTAAGATGCACACCCTTACAAGCATGTGCACATCCATTTTTTGATGAGCTGAGGGAACCTGGAACAAGATTGCCAAATTCAAGAGAATTGCCTCCTCTTTTTAATTTTACAGAACATGGTAAGTCCATATATATATACATATTAATTATTACTAAGATACATAATTTTCTTAGTGGGTAAAATGAAAATAAAAACCTGTTTTTATTGTTGGAAAGAATGTTGTGTTGTGAAACAATTTTTTGTTATGGCATCGTTACATTTAAGAAAGTTCCTTTTTTGATTTTAATTTTTTTCCCTTAGAAGAAGTGATCTTCATTGTGAATAGAAATATTGTTTTATTTAAATTGATAAGGAGTTTATGCTGACTGTGTATAATATCTTGGTACAATCTGTTTTCATTTAAATTGAAATTCTTATTTAATTCCATCATTATAAATTGCTCAAAATTTATTTTATATTTAATATAACTGATTGGAAATGGTATAAACAAACTTTTAGGTAGATTTATAGAAACTATTAAGAAAAGGTTATAAAAAAAAAAAAAAAAGTAAACATTATTAGAAAGCATAATTTTTAATTTGGTTTTTCGTGATAGCAAATAAAGTTACTTCTTTGCAGAAGTAATACTATTAGTAATTTGTATTTTAATAAAGGGCAATTAATTTTATACAAGATAAAAATGTGCTATTTTTATAATCAAGATATGCCAATTATGTGTTTTAAGATGTATTTGAAAGCAGAATATGTGGAATAGTGGCTAACTGCCAAGTAGGACATATTATAAAAGAACAATGTCGTAGAAGAGGAATTTTATTTTTTAATTTTTATTACAAGGAAATCTAGATGAAAAAATTCCATGCTATCTATCTCTTTCCTTTCAAGCTGCTTTGCTCCAGGTTTATTGGACTACTACCCTTACAATTGATTTGTCCATTTCAATTGTTAAATTGGATGTATACCATTCCACACTATCTATTATTGAGTTATACATTCATGCTATATTAGCTTTGTATTAAATTACAGTGGGAATATGCTATAAGCTTTTATATAATTTTTGACAAATTTTATACTGTTTCCTGGGAAGGCCTTTGCCTTTCTAATTTCACATTCAGTTTCAAAAAATTTTAATATGTACAGAATATTCCAATGGTTTACATAATGATCTCTGTAAAAATATAAATGTAAGAAAAAGGTACAAAAAAAAAATTGTCTTAATTAGTTCATGTATAATGTAATAAAGATTTGTAACAGTTATTCATTATATGTAATCAGAATGTCAAAAATTATTTATTTGCTATTGTGTAAAGATTAAATATAGTTTATTATTTAAGATAAATATATTGAAGTTTTATTCAGTTTTACACTTTTTATTATAAAATGTGCAATGCTATATCATCTACATGTTTATTTATTTCTACTACATTTTTGGAAGAAAGGTTAAAGTAAATACTTAAATATAAGCTAATATAAGTTTAATATAACTTATAGTTCATTGTTTTGTAATGTATTATAAATTGGTAGATTACTATTATAAAAATGTGTTGTCCTGAAGTGCCATTATCTGTTATTTTTATTTTTTACTCTTGTATAAATCACAATTCTTTTGGCTATGAGGACATTAACTATCCTTCTCCATGTGAAAATTATGCTTAATAAATTAGCTTATAATTTTTGCTCGATAATGCATTAAAATGTTCTAGTCTATTTATATCAACATGTTTGTAAGCAAACATCTGCAGATATAATTATTAAAAAATCTATAAATAGAAATTATCTAACATCACTTGTGTGTTTAGATTCTGAAAAAAAAAAATTAATATTTTTATGCACATATTTTAGGGATATAATTTCAAGTATCAAATTTTTATCATATTTATATAATTTTAATCATATATATAAATAAAAACATGATGAACGGATAAAAACATTTTTCTTTTTCCTCTATGACCTACAGTTATATTAGTCAATATATGTGGCCATGATGAGATTGTGTCCTTGATGCAATTAACCTACATATGTAATTATATTCATTGACTTTTCTTTCTAGAACTGAAGATTCAACCTTCTCTAAATTCCATCCTGATTCCATTGCATATACGCAACAGTAGTCAAAACAATCCACACGGATCTATTGGAACAAACAATGCTGGCTCTATTGACCCCAACACTGGTGCCATGTCTCATATGGCTGCCGAGTCCTCCAGCCTTAGTAATCCTCTGACGGCATCTGGCAGCAGTGCAGGTGCTCAGATTGGGGCTTCAACCTCAACTGCGACTGCATGACGCCTTCAATGTGTAAAGGGCAGGCAGCTAAGCCTAAGGATACCAAAATACAGAAGTGAAAAGATCTTTCATGTTAGCTCAAAAGAGGGGCTTGCAGTTTTGTAACACAATTTGAGCATTGTTTGATGTACCTGAACTAGGTTGTAAATAAATTACTATAAATAAATATTACACATTATTGAATTTTTCATAGTAGATTTAAAAAAATAATTTTATTTAATTATTTTTATTTGTTACAGTTGAAGATTTTGTTGTATTGCTTCGGTAACTTTGATAAAAGAATAAGAATCTTTTTTTATTGTGTTGACATAACATTTTTAAGTTTTATTTTATTATGAAAAAGTGTATTGTATAACCTACTATTCTGTTTTTCTTCAAGTGTATTAATGTAAAGTTTTAATTATTTGCATTTTATTATTGGTCTTTTTAAACTAATTGATTCATTTATTTTAATTCATATGAATTTTTAGATAATATATATTATGCAAATCATATTAAAATTTCATTGGTTATTTCTGACAAAATGGTTTTTCTTTTAGTAAATCATAATTATCCTTCCCTCTCCCTTCCACTAATTTAATCTAAGCCAATAAAACGTACTTCTCCGCAAAAAAATTTAAAAATCTTCTATATTTTATAAGCACACTTTTCTATGTATGTTAAATCTTAACGATTCTTCTACATAAGCTTTTGTTTCAAATGAATCTACCATTTAATATTTTGGCTTTTAATATAGCAATTTAGCAGCCTGTTCTTGCCAGATCTGGGAAAATGATTCAATTGAAGATTATATTTCTAGCTAATTTATCTTGTACAGTTTCAAATAAAAAAAATCTATACTATTTTAAGCAATTTCATATTAAAAGTACCCATAGAATGTTTAATTAATTTTTTGTTTCCTTCTAAAAGTACATCTTTGTCGCTGAATGACAGTTTTGTATACTGTACAGTGTGTTTGTCTTGTGTGGAGTTGTCTAGATTAGTTCTACTCTGGTAAACTGTTAAATGGCGAACTTGCCACATAGCATTACAAAATACATACTATGCACCATTATGCAGTGGTCATTAATCTTATTTCGTTTTTTGGGGAAAAATTTCTAAATTAGATTTGTATGTTAACCATGGATTATGTATATTTTTTTATAAAATTTTATTGGGGCTCTGATTTTTTTTTTGTTTTGTGAAATATTTTTGTTTCCTTTTATGAAATCCATTTAATTAGTCCTATGAAAATGTAAGATATGTAATAATACTAACATATAACAATTTGTATGTTATTATTATTTTGCCTTTTAAAAATGATCAATATTGAAAGATTTGTATTTCTTATTCAAATATTATGGTTTCTTTACTTATTAAAAATTTATTTCAAATGTTTCTTCATTGAAAAGATCAATGTCATTTAACGGAAAAATTTATCTGTAGTTTTAATATTCTCTCACTGAACTTTTGTAATGTTTGCATTTTAGTATTTATTGTTAGTAATAGTTTACTACATGCCTTTTTATCTCCAGTATGAGTTGGCGTAAAGCAGAAATTTTATTTGTGATTTTTACTGGAGTTGCCTTATGTGACTTAGGTAAATATTTTTGGTGCCTGAAATATGTTTTATATTTCTTTGTAATTTTTTTAAATAAATATCTTTTTAAATATCATGTCATTAATAAGTTGTCATTTGAAATTAAGTAAATTGAATATGTAAAAGATTCTGTGATCACTTGTAATTTTTTTTTTTTTTTTTTTTTTGTAATAGATTTAATTTTTTTGAGAATTGATTTTAAATATTTTTTCTTTCACAAATAAAAGGTCTATGTTTAGTTAAATTAGCGTTTGTTTAAAATTTATTTAGTGTTGTTTTTAATAGGCAATTGAATGGTAATTTGTATTTTTACTTAAATTCTATAAAAAGATGCTCCTGAAGTAAATATTTTTCAATTTTAGAAAAATATGTAAGATTGCTTTTTAAACAAAGTTTCGTAGCTTCCTTTGTTTTTGGATGCTAAAATTTTAAAGGGAAACAAATATGTGAAAATAGTCATATGGAATTCAGTAATTATATATGTATTTTTGACTGTTCATTTGATGCAATTGCTGTGTTTGTATGCAAGAAAAAAAATGTATGCCTTTTCTAGCATTACTAGTAATTAAAAATCTGTGAGTGTTTTAGATTGCTTAAACATAAATGTTCTTGCTCTCTGGGGTATATACTTTTTGATATGCCAGGGAAGTTAGTGAATATATCAAATTTATGAATGCTGATTTAAATCCACATGAATTTATAAATGTTTTTGTCAAGGCCATTGACACATTATGAAAAGCGTTGGCAGCAGAATTTTTATTTTTATGCAAAACTATTTTAATTTCGTGCATACACTACTCTACATAAAATGGACCACATTGTGCATTTTTGCACATTTTTCCCCCTTTGTATATGGCTTTATTATTAGGTAGTTAGATATGAGAAATAAAATTGTTAAAATGCTATTTGTTTGATTCACATGAAACTGCTATCAGTGTCCACTGGGGAAAAATACAAACTATATTACTAGATTAAATTTGCACATGTGTATTTGTAGATGTGAAAATTATAAATACATCTATAATGTAGAATGTATCATTTCTATAGTAAATATAAAGTTAGTTGAAAATGTATAAATATTTATATAAAAAGAAATTAATTGTAATGCACTTATATATTATGCTGTTGAAAAATTTATTTTAAACTTCTTTATTATTGTAAATAATTATGCAATTCAGTTTAATATTTCTTTAAACTTCTGCTTGAATGTCTTTCTAAAATGCTGTAATTTATTCTAAGTAAATTTCTCTTTAATAACTTAAGACTAGTAAAACTATAAAGTGTATGTTTTATATTGAACTTTATAAATTGTTTAAATAGTTATAATAAATTTAATGTACTTTTTGTATATAAAAGAAAAGATAATTCATCTTATTTATTTTCCGTCCTCATAAACCATGTGCTGTAACTAAATCCAGTAATTATGTAACTTGTTTCAATTTAGGATTATTAAAATTAAACATTTTCAAAATATCATGATCAAATACATGTCAGAACACTTTTTTTTAAATAAAGAAACACTAACACACATTTCATTCTATATTTTTATATTTATTTAGTACAATAAAATTTTTAATTTTAAATATTTTATTGATTTTGTACAGTAAAGTTATTTCCAATTATCTAATATTGTAATGCTTAAGGTATTTTTAATAAGGTGTAAGGAATAATTTTATCTAAACAAGGATGTCAATTTAGGTCTTAATTGGAATTTTTATATTTACAAATTTCTGATTAACAGAATAGCATTTGATAATTAGTTTTATATTTCTCAAAATAAAACATTGAATGATATATTATAAAACTTGAGATTTTTACTTTCTAATTGGTTAATTATTAAAGGACCCAAAACAGTTTTGTAACTCTTATTGTCTAGCCTGGAATTTCATCAACACTACTTCTATTTAACAAACATGTTTATTAAATGAATATTTACTTATGACCGTCAACAAAACAAATTGAACATCATGAATGATATTTACAATTAATACTTTTATGATGTGAACAAAACTGATACATTAGCCTAGAATCTCAACCATCTCCTACCTTCTGGTTGATTATATCAGCACTCTCAAATGTCTTAAACTTCATGATCTTGCTGATCAATCTCCTCTCAAGCCTTCTGCTTTTTGATGTCGAATCTAGAACTGATGCCTTGAATTAGAAATATGAGCATCAGAAAAATAAATGCCCATTTTTCATATACATACTTGCCCCTAGTTTAATATAAATTAATGAAATTCTAATGTCTAATTTTCCTGTATTATTAACAGTTATGTCATAGAAGTCAATTTCATAAATTTAAATCTTGTGTAGAATGTCATATATTAAATAAGTCTTGAGTACTGTGTAAAGTATGCATTAAAGAGATATATAACATTTTATTATGAAGAGTAAATATAATTAAAAGAGATTACACATTTTAAAAAATATATTTAGCAAATGTCTTTGGTCAAATCTTTGAAATTTGGCATATAATTCGTGAAAGCTGATTGCAGCATTTTTTTGAAATGCTGGTTAGTAAACTTTGTTATTTTGACTTTATGAATTTCATTGTTTTCTATTACTGCTATTACTATAAAAAATTTAAATTAAAAGACTGTTTACAACTTCAAGTGTGGATATATATATTTTCCACAAGTTTAAAAAGTTCAATCGTTTTAGATTTGTGCTGTAATAGTTGAGCCTCTAATTTTCAGTAACTTAATTTCTTAGTTGCTTTTTATTTTTTAAATTCATCTTCATTAATATCTAGTTAAATTGGTATACAAATGTATACTGAAAATTTTAAAATCTTCAAACGTTTGCATGTCTTCTTATGTATATGTTTAAAAAAAATTTATTTTGAATTATATTTGGTTCAGAACTTCAATAACTTTTTTAATGTCTATGGGAGCCACATTTCTATTAAAAATTTTGTAAATAAATTATTTTTGAATGCTATAAAATAATACAGATAACATTACAATAAAAATAATAAATTTTTTTTACAACTACAACCTTTTTTAAATGTCGAAAGAAAATAGACATTTTAATTTTATCATTTTTGGAGATGCACTGTTGAAACAAATTACATTTAACTGTGCTTCCTCCTACGCATTGCAAGGGGGTCACCTGAGGCGTTCAGGAGAAATTGTCAGTAGGCCTCGAACCTCTCACCCGAGAGGAAGTACAACGCAACCATAGACTTCTGTTGAAAAACGTTCAGTTTACAGTCTCTCACCCAGAAAGGAAATATATTTAGCACAATCCTGTGCATAAGTTCGCCTACAGACTCACCTAGAGAGGAAGTATATTACGCATACCTGAGTATCTTTTTTTAGGCTCGAGTTGAATCCTTCCACGAATTTATAATTATACGTCTTTAAATGTGTTAAATATTATCTGTAGTGTTTGTTAATGAGAAAAATAAAGCTGTGAGTTCTCAAACCCGTGCCACAAGTATTTCGACCCAACCACACCCCGTTGCACAACCTGCACACTACACATTTCTATTAAGATATTCAAAACATTTGCTTTTAGAAAACTACTGTTATTTCAAATCCTTCAATGGCACATATTTCTTTCCCGTTAACATAACTAGAGCTGCTATGACATTCCGATCCTGAGTAAAACATATAATTTGAGGGGTTTTTTATAAACTTCGTTTGGGTGTGTTACGGAAAAATAAATTTTAATAATTTCTTTTTTCTATTCTAAGTATACCAGAAGCAGAGGTGAGGAGTCGGCTAAAAATTATCTTGCATTTGAATCGGATATTTTATATCGACTTCGACTCTTTTTAGTAATGTTATGTAATGGATTTAGAAAAATTTGTGAAATAAATTCAATGACTTTTATTGAACTCGTACATCTATAAAAGCAGTTTTGCATTAATAAAATATTTTTTCCACTTTAAAAGTGTCATATTTGTACTTACTTAAAATACATTTTGATACTCTAAATCTGCATACAAAAATACATATATCATATAAAAATAACAGTATCAAATTAACAAATACCAAAGTATTCTAGAATAGCTGAAGAGAAGCAAAGAAAAATTCTACATTTTAAGTACAAAGATGTTATATTTGTAATATGATAAATTTTATTTGTTCTTAATAATAGAATAACTTCTGTAAGTTCTTTTATCATTGTTGATCCAAAAGAACTGAGAAAAATCTCTCAACAATGATTAGTTTGGTACTAAATCAGTAACTATCTTTGCTACTAGTTTTATTATTGATTTGCCTGCTTAATATTTAGTTTCAACATTAATTCCAAGAACTTTTGGAAAATAAAAATTATTTTTATAAAAGAATCGGATTTTTAAATCGACTCTTGATTCCCAACTCCTTGCTCTCGACTCTGCCCATAACCACCACACTCCGACTCCCTACTTCTGCTGAGATCGATGATCACTGTATTTCCCGGTCTTTAACCCCTGTAACGCCTTTGATAAAATTTGGCATAATGACTTATTATTGAAGCTCATGCGACTTCAACTTTCGCCCCAGTTTATCAAAATTATTCACTCGTATCTCACTTTGCGTAATTTCCGAGTGCGAGTGGGAGGGACCATTTCTAGCGATCATCCAATCAGGAGCGTGGTACCACAGGGATCACTGCTCGGCCATAGACTTTTTCTAATCTCTGTGAACGACATTCCCAAGATAGAGTTTTGTAAACTGGCCATGTTGCTCTGCTAAACAATTATATTCCTCGCTTGGAAAATTGGTTGACCACCTGGAAAATCAAAGTAAATCCATCTAAAAGCGCGTGCCTCTTGTTTACACGTAAAAAGAACGTTGGTTCACTTTTAGATGTCACTCTTTTCGGCCAACCAGTCCCCTGGGTTACTGAGTACAAGTACCTGGGGTTAATTTTTGACTCTAAATTAACTTATAATACCCACTTTGCCAAAGTAGTTGCTAAAGCAACTGCTGCTAGCAAAAAGCTAAGAAGCCTAATTTCTCGCATGAGCAGGCTAGCGATCAAACACAAGGTTTTGCTCTATAAGTCTATGCTTCGACCAATTCTCTTATATGGATGTCCTATTTGGGCGTCCTCCTCCATCGCAAATCTTAAGAAGCTCCAAGTTTTTCAAAATAAACAGGTAGCTATGATAGTCAACGCCCCGTGGTTTGTTAGAAGGAAGCAACTCCACAGAGATCTCAATATAGAACCCATTATGGACTATATTTTCAAAATTTCTAAATCGTTTCATTCTAAATGCCCTCAGATCCGTAACGAAGCGATCAGGCAAATACCTGTCTACCATCCAGGTGTGGCTAGCTCCAGGAAGAGACCCAGAGCTATCTATGATCAGCAATGGGAATCTTTCCCGGCGTTGAAAAGGCGTTGTGGATTTTATCCTACAACCGCTGATTCTACCGCTGTGGCTGTTGTCTAGTCACTCCGATCACTTCAAGCGAATCTGAGCTGCTACTTTCTGGCATTTAAATCTTAACTTATTTATTTGCTACGATGTGCAACTTAACTTAGAACATGGCTACCTATAAATTGTTATTTTAAATAGTTTCTACTTTTAAATTGGATCGTTAAAAATTGAATTTCTTTGCATCTATTTAATATTTTAAAGTTCACTTTTACTAAATCTTGTTTTATTTAACAGCTTCCTAGCTGCGATAGGTTAAACTAATTATTTGTTTTTATTTCAATTACCTGCTATTAAATTTTAAACTGTTGATTTTAATTTCTTAATTTTTTTTTTTTTTTTTTTTTTGCATTAACTTTTAATCTCCTTAACTCAATAGTTAATAACTCGGTTCTGGATGTCGCATACTTTATTTACCAGTTTGTTTTCTTTTTAAAAAGATGTTCTTTTCCTGACTTTGTCAGGTTTTAAAATCTTGTACACCAATTGACTGATGGCGCCATCTGTCGGCGTGTCAAACAGTCAAATCAATTGAAGATTTATATTGTATGTTTTCTATTTACTCTTTTAGTTAAGTGCTATTAATTAATTCCTTTTACTTATTTTTATTTTATTTTAATTTATTTTATTTATTTATTATTATTTTTTTTAATTTTAAAGTTAACCTTTTATCTTTTTTTTTGGGCATCGTCAACGGACCCCTAATTGTACCTGAAGCTTTAGCTTTTTCGATCTCTTGCTTTAATTGTTCTCAAGCAAGAGATGTTTTTCCTAACTTTTATTTTGTTTTATTTTATTTATTAACATTCCTTTAATTGAAGCAAATTCATTTTATGCAAATTCTTTAACTATCTTAAGATGTGGAGGTATTGTGGTTATTAAAACCACCTAGGAACTCCGTAACAGGTACGCCCGTTGCCCAACCCCTGTAACTTTTTTTTTTATGTAGAAAGGATAATGGAAGGTTGAAAAGCAACACTAAAAACAGATTTTATAAGCTGGATTTCAAAAATCAAAATTTTAATATTTGAGACCATTTAAGAATAATCTGAGAAAAATCTCTATAATGTTAATTTCTCTATTGATACACATTGTGAATGTCTTGTTTTATAAGCCATAACGGATATACTAAAATCGATGTCTATGCACTTTATGCAATAAAAAATCTGGTTACCCTATAATATTAGTCCTATTTAATGAGAAATTCAACATTGCTTAATTTTGTGGCAAATTTAATTCTTATTCTCATCTAATTTTTCATGCAGAAAGCTCACTTCAATTGATACAAATTAGTTATCGGGTTACGAGGGAAATCAATTTGAAGTCATTTAAAAAATATATCATGAAACTTTTTTTATTTCTTTGATCAAACCATTTGGGCAAAATAATCCTTTTTATTTGAAAAATTTTACAGGTATTATCCTTATAATTTCTATTAGATCAAATAACCCTTTTTTATGCTTTAAGATATATTTAAGAGCAGATAAAAGTATTTGTTTAAAATTTAAATTAAATAGAAAATAGACTCTGGTCTTTGTGCGGCGAATGGAGATAGAATATCTAATTTCCTCGATTGTCAAAGGGAATATAGAATTCACGAATTCTGCAGGAGACATCTGCAGGACGTTTAATCCTTCTATCATTTTGGTCAGGGCAAGAGAATAGAGAAAAATTGAAGTTTTTCAATCATTGTGGGTTCAGAGTTCTTGCATTATAGAAATATAATTAGATTTGACGAAAATAAAAAAAATCAACTTAAATGTCGGAAATCACATACTGTCATTTCTTGAAATATACTATGGTTTTGATTTATCTCTAAAATATGTATTCAATAATCATTGTTGAATAAAGATGTCGAGTGCCTGAACGCGAAGCGTTCATCTACTCAACGGTATGTGAAGGCAGTAGGAAAGAAAAGTCATGATAAATAAATAATAGTCATCATCACTGTAGAATAAAGATGTCAAGTGCCTGAACGCGAAGCGTTCATCTACTCAATGGTATGTGAAGGCAGTAGGAAAGAAAAGTCATGATAAATAGATAATAGTAATCGTATGATTTGAGAGAAAAAAAAAAGAAGAAAGTAAGGAAAATGTAAATCATCGGTGATGGAAACGTAACAAGAAATTTATGATCAGTAAATATGCGTTGAAGTAAAATATCTAAAAAGCGATAAGTGAGCATTAAATTATGGTGGTTTGAGGCTTCGATTCCATTTAGAAGTAGAGAAAGGATACTTGTATTTTCCATTCAATTGCGTAAATATAGTTTGTGCCTTGATGAGAGGGTTTTCGTGAGTAGCAATGGTATTGAAGAAATTTCTAGAAAGTTTAGTAATATAGTTGTCAATAGAAACTATTTTTAAATCATGATGAATTGTAGAGTTGCGGACAAACCAGGGTGCACCAGTGATAATACGAAGAAGTTTGTTTTGAATAATTTGTACAGATTTCTTGTTAGATTGTGCAGCTATACCCCAGATTGGGGCAGCATAGGTAAGGATAGGCCTAAGAACTTGTTTGTAGAGAAGAAGTTTGTTTGACAAAGTTAATTTAGAAAATTTATTAATGAGTTGTAGAGTAAGATAAAATTTTTTCCAACATTTTCCTTTGATTTTTTGAATATGAGCTCGAAACGTAAGTTTATTGTCTATAATTAAGCCGAGATATTTAATATTAGTTGTCCACACAATTTGTTGATCAAAAAGGGAGAGATTAATATATGGTTGTCTGGCATGTCCTTTTCGGAAAATGATGGCTTGAGATTTAGAGACATTAATTGCGATGCGCCATTTAGTTAGCCAATCCTCTAGGATATTGAGAAAATTTTGAAGAGGATTGATGACATAAAGAATAGAAGCACCTTGGGCAAGAGCAGCAGAATCGTCAGCAAATAGGCAAGTGGAAATGTTAGTGCGTTGTGTATTCAATCAATATGCAATATTCACTCATTGCACATATTCATTACTGCATTAAATATTAGCCAGTAGTATAAAAATACTGATATTGCTTATAGAAAATGTATTATGAAAATATTAATTTTTATATATTTTAAATTTTGAAATGTGTTGATGTTAAACTCGGAAATATATGATTCTCTTTTTTCTCACCATATTTTTTTTTAATAATTGAACGTGTCGCTGAATGGTGATGCCACATCAGGGACGGATATTAGTTAAGACGTTTTCTTCTAATAAGATCGAACTATAAAAATAAAGACATCGTAATTTTGTAAATCATTGTTTAAATATCATCCTAGAACAATATTTCACTCTTCAACACTATCTCAAAAAACTCGATGATTGCTAGAGTTATATAGAATCTACGAATCAGTGATGCAAAATCTCTGCTCTATTAATCAGATACTGTAACTGCATCTCCGTCAACTCTGCTATTTTCGTATCTCCAATCTCACTTGCCCAATCCGCTGTCGCCACATTAACCGGCAACGTGCGAAAAGGAAAGCAAGCGTACATAGTACACACTGACACTTATTTTGGTTTTCCTTTTAAACTCAGTTTGACATCCACTTTCCGCTATCTTTGAGATTCATGACTGTTCTGTAAATGGATTTCAAGATGGTGAGTTTAGTTATCGATTATTTTTAATAAATTTATTTTCATGAAGTTGACATGCTTAATATCATATGCCTATAATGGTTATTGTAATTCACATATTAATGAGATTTATGAGAAATATATTTATATGAATATCAGTGATGGGCTATAATTTCAAATAAAAAATTAAACACGATTATATCGTGTTATACTTTTATTATTCTTTTGTTTTCCTAATGAATTGTTATATTTCAAATCTGCATTGCTTTTATTAAGAAAATATGCGAATTAAATTATTTTCTTAAAAAAAACTTAGTATTTTTGAAACATAATTACCTTATTGAGTTATATTAATAAAAAATGTTTTATGCTTTTCATATTTATATGCGATTATAATTTGAATATACTATAATTGTTTGGAGAAATGATGAAATTTAAATCAATTTATTGAATTGATAACTTCTATCGATTTTTTTTTCTTCCTCAAGTAAAAAAAAATAATAATTTGAATTAAGTTATCCTACTGATTAATTAGTTTATTATAGAAATTTCTAGAATAAACTTGTTTCGAAGTATTACAAATATACATGTTACATTTTCTTTAATAAATGAATACATAAAATCTGGTATTTAATTTTAGATCAACTCCTAAGAACTTTTGTCGTAATTGTATATATATTCATACATTTAACTTGTTTTTATTTTAGTAATAATTATACTAAAAAGAAAAAGCTAAATCACATTAAATTTTGATGTGTAAGTAAAAGTGTAAAAAGTAAATTTGATTCTGAATTTTTGAAATTTTGGAGTACAATAATAGTGTTAATAAGGATATTTAATAAATAAAATTGTATATGACATAACTTCACAGATTCAATAATTTTGTATAATAATATAACAATCAATGGCAATTATGATTTTATTTCAACAATACTTCCTTCTTTAAATTTTGAAACTTTGTTTAATCTTTCAGAGCTTACAAAATAAATGAAATAAAAGTGAATGATTTTCTAACTGTTATGAATAAAATGCATACATAACATATTGTATATATATTTTAACATTATGAATAATTTAACTGCAAAAGAAAAGAACCTAGTAATAATTGTAAACATAATAAATTTATTTATTTATATACATATTTTGAATTTTTGTTAAGCTATTTTGATAAAAATTAAAATTATAGAACGCCACATCATAAAATTTATGAAAATAAAATATAATAATTCTTGTACAGTGCAATGAATTTCTTTATTCGATAAAATTTTAAGCTTTTTTAAATGCATTATTGTTAATATTATCATAATTAAACTTTGTTATACAATAATGTTCATTCCATTGAAATTGAAATTAAAACATAGTGTAAGTTAAGATAAAGAGTTAGTATTGATTACCTTAGGATTTGGAATTAATGGATAGATTAATTTCTTTGTTGCACATTGAATGCATCTTATTGTTGTTGACTGATACAGTGTTTCTAATCAATTAGTTAAAAAATATTTTTAAAGATTAAATAGTTAATTGGGTTTGAAAAGGAATCATTTGTATAAATGATTTTTGAACAATTGATTAAAATATCACAAGCTCACTTTTGAATTTAATAGGCATGTGAGAAAAGATAATAAATTTGTGCTCATTATACTGTGTATAAAAGCATGTTCTGTACACATTTTGATAAGTGTTATATTATTTTTGAGTATATAATTAATCATTAATAATTTGACATTTTTTTTTTTAATATCATATCATTAAATTAAGATGGAAAGAGCTTATATTAATTTAATGGTTATATAAAGTGGTATGGTATTTAATTTTCTGTATTCTGTATTTGTTTTCGCTCAGGTTGTAAAAAGCAACTTTTGAATGTTTTGGAACATTTGTCCATATTGCTATAAAATCATTTTTAATTAACCAAAAGTTTTCTACTTGTAAATTATTATTCTCTGTTTAGTTACAACTATATAGTTGTGTTAATAAATTCTAAAATTTGCATAGCTATATGGAAGATTTTATATTACCTTATATAATTTGCATAAAGGTAGAAAAGAGTGATATATGCGAATTTTTTGGAACTTTTTTTTAATTCTTTTTTCCTGTTTAGTATAATTGTTGTTCACCACTAATGGTGAATTCTAATTATAATCTAATTCACTATTAATGGTGAATTAGATTTTTGAGATTTGGAAGTTTGTATCTGTGAAATTAGTATAAAATGTAGACTTTTTATGTTTATGTAAAACTAGTTTAAAATAAAAAAATAATTTTACTGTTTATGTTAAAATCTGTATTTTTTTATTTTTTTTTATGTAATTAAATTAAGACTGTTATTAATTTTCTTTTGTTAAGTTATCCAAATTACTTTGTTTTTTCATAAGTATAAAAATTTTTTTAATTTTTCTCCTGAAATCAAGGTTTTAAATCACAATCTTAGAACTATGTTGATTAGAATTTTTTGTTTTCCCTATAGAAATGTGTGACTTCTGTAATCTGCCTGGTTATAGTTCTTCTGACCAATTTACATAATGGTAAGAATATTAAAAAAATTTTTAGTTTATTTTATAATTTTTCATTTTTTTAAAAGATTTTACTATTTTGAGCTGTTATTATTTTGTTTTAGCACTGTACTATTTTATTATGCGAAAGCTTTTATTTTAACTATATTAAGAATTTTAATACTTTGTTGTGTTTGCTATTTATGCAATGCCTAGAGGACCATTAAGAATTCTTTTGATAGATAAATAACAGTATTTTTATAACCAGTTATTTAGCAGCATGTTATGACAATTGATGGTGAAGATAACCAGAGAATGAGGAATGAATAATAATGAGGAGGAAATAACAGATTATTGAATAACTTTTGAAAGGAAAATCAAATTAATTTCCTGATTTTATAATTTCAGTTAAATATTACTATTTTCTTATTGAATAAGGTTCTTCAATATATAAGTTGAAATAAAAATTATTTATAAACACATGGATTAGTTTTTTTTTTAAAAGAACAGTTAAGTTCACAATACTTTTCAATCATTTTGTGAATTCTACTCCTTTTTTTTCGCTTTACTTTTTTCCATCAAATTATTTCTCTTTTCATATTTTATCCTTTAGTTGACCTCATTTGTTATATATATATATATGTATAGTTGTTATATAAATGTTTCAATCTTAACTTGTGTTTCCAGCTTGTGGATTAGCTGTTATGTCTCTTGATATTGGTAGTGAATGGATGAAAGTAGCTATAGTTTCTGTAAGTATAGCCTTTTTAATGTATAGTGATTTTTTTCCAATCTTGTTAAGCAGTTTCTCCTAAATTAGATAATGAAAATTCTTGTAAAATTTGGAACAAAATTCAATTATAATAGCAGGGCCAAATTTTCTTAGAAATTAATTTAAAAAAAAAATTGATTGCTGAATTTTTATTAAAGATTAGGCTGCTATAAAAAAATGTTTAGTTTATGTAGCTTGAATCTAATTATGTGTTTAGTAATGGACTTTCTAAGTAAGATTAAAATTCTTATTCAAAAATTTCAAATGCATGCTAATTACTTTTTAACACTTTTTTGAAGTTACATATTTATAATTCAAATCATTTGATAATAAATTAATCTGTTCTATGTAGTTAATATTTTGTGATATTTTAAAAAATATATCAATTTTGATAACCTAAATAAGACATTTAAGCAATCCATAACTTTATTTTGATTTTTAAAAACTTGTTTATTATTAAAATTTTATTAATATTTAAATTGCCTTTAAAGTCATTCACTAATTTTTAATTTTAGTTTAGGCTTGAAAATTATTTATTTGACATTCAAAACTGTATATTTCATAAGTCTTGTTAATATTGGATTTTATGAATTATTTGAATTAATGAAATTATAAATTGTGCTTTAAAACTTTTTCCTATTTACATTAATTATATATGGATTATGTACTTATATAGAAATAGTGATTTATTAGATATGATGATATGTTAAAATTTTTGAATTGCTATTACCTAATATTTTAACAAAAGGTATTGAATGATTTGAATTTCTTTTAAAACATAGTTATTTTATAAATGTATTTATACACTTCCATAATGCCTTTTTTTATTTTAGCCTGGTGTACCTATGGAAATAGCCTTAAACAGGTATTAATTACTTCTTAAATATTTAAATTGAACATTTTTTAAAAATTGATTATTTGTCTTAATTTTATTAATGTTTTAGGGAATCACAGCGAAAAACTCCCGTTGCTGTTGCTTTTCGAGATGGTGAAAGAGTGTTTGGAGATCCAGCTCTTTCAATTGTAAATATATTTTTGACTGTATTATCATATATGCATTGTCTGTATATTATGAAATATATTTTTTTCTGTATTACCTACATCGGTTAATTAAATTTTCTATATAAAAAAACTACAATTCTGTAAAAATTGTGATTTTTGTAACCATCAAAAGATTGGTTTTCAATATCCTCAGGCAATGTAATCCTATTTTTTCCTTCAAATTATGTAAATTGCAAATGGTATGTTTATAAATTTTTATCATGAAGTTAGGGGGGATTTTTTTTTACTTAAGAATAAAATTTCATTTTGCTTTATGTAATTTACTGAGAGTATTTTTATGTTGCATAATTTGGTAGTTTTCAATGTGGGCTTTTTCCTCCAACTTTTTTTATATGTAAAGAACAAAAGATAACCTTCCATGTTGCAATAGTCATACTCAAGTTTATTATACTATTAATTAAAAAATGGAATTTAATTATAAAATAAATTTTTTTATTTCAAACCATTATTTGCAGATAATTAAGGTTTCCTTTTAATTAATGTGTTATACATTTATATAATGATACATTGTAATAAGATATTGCTAAAATTGTTTTCATAAAGTATTATAATTAAGTTATTTGCATTTTTTTTAGGGTGTTCGTTTTCCCGAGAAAACTTTTATGTATTTGATGGATATTATTGGAAAAAAGATTGACAACCCAATAGTTAAAATATATAAGAAAAGGTTTCCTTATTATGACATACAGCCTACAGAGGACAGGGAGTCGATTTTATTTAAGCATCCAGATGGTATGGAATTTACTGTTGAAGAATTGTTAGCTATGCTGTTTAAACAAGCCCAGGAGATTGCCCAGAAAGCTGCTGGTATATATTTTTATTTGTATTTAATTTTTGAAAATTTATGTATTTAAATGTGTTTCAAAATTGAAATTTTTTGTGATGGCAATTATGTACTATTATTAAATTATTTAAATTTTCAATCTTATAATTAATCAAAATACTTCTTAAAAATGAATTATAATTTTGATTTCATTAATTCATGAATCATTTTACAGTTATAATGAAGGAATATGTTTAAGTTGCATTGAAGCAAATTTATTGAATTAGTTTGTAAAAAAAATTCATCAGTTTTTATATTATATTTACACTGATTAATATATTTTAATTTATAATAAATCTTTATTTTTATTCAGGAAATATATTATTTTCCATGTAGGAAAAATTACATACTATCTTTGCAGGATTTTTACTCTTTTTTTTTACACCTTCCTTTTCTTTCGTGTAGAATTTTTTATCTATTTTCCTGTACTCTCCAAAAATTGGAGAAGTGTGCAAGAGATTTTTAGGACTAAAAAATATTCCTAATATTTATCATTTAAAAATAAATAACATATTATATATTAAACTGATTTTATGTTTTGTTTGAAAAGAAAATTTATGCACGTATTCTTTAAATTCTATTATAAGTGTACATTTATTTTAAAATGTCTTTGTCATTTAAAAGTTTTTTAATTAAAAAATTTTTCTTTTTTAAAAATTAAGTTTAACATGTTTTTATCATTAATGAGGAATAATCTTAATTGTTTCCCCATTTTTAGTTTCTAATATGTAATTATTGAAATATTTGATCCTAGATATTAAAAATTAAATTATTGTATTTTTAAAATTTGAATTTAGATTTCTTTTTAAATCAGATATTTATTATTGGGATATGTTACTATTTATGTAATATAATAATTTTTTTGATTATCTGAAATTTAAAAAAGAAAGTATCTTGAACTTAATTTTTATATTTATAAATTTCATAAAATTTCAGGCCAGCCAGTTAAAGATGCTGTAATAACTGTCCCTGCATTTTTCAACCAAGCAGAAAGGCGAGCTATGTTAGAGGCAGCTAAGTTGTCTGGTTTGAATGTATTACAGCTGATCAATAGTAATACTGCTGGTAAGATATTGCATGTAATAAAATGAATCAAATTCAGACTTTTTTTAAAATTATTTATATGTAAGATCAATAGTTTTCTGTTTTGAATCCATTCTTTTAGATTTTGATGATAAAGAAACAAAACAGATTTGTTGCAATTCACCAATTATTTGTATTTTTATTCAGTTATTTTTTCTCCTAGCATGTATCAATATTTGTTACCTGTATAAAGTTACATTTTTTTTTTTTCTAAATCCTTTGATGCATAAAGATATAAAAATAGCATAAATGCATTAAAATGACCTTAAAAAAGAAAAGAAAGGTAAAACATTAACACAAGACACAAATATAATTTCAAACATGTACTACTAAAATATAAAGAAGCTAAGGTAATATTAAGAAAATGCTTTACCTGATAATGCAATAAATTTCTAAAAGGGGGAATGGGAAAAAAACTCCCTATTTGCTTCGGAATAAAATAATAATTAATATAGCATGTATAGTATTGCACATTTAGTTTAAGTCCTTTCAGTTGTGAAATATTAATGATTATTTTAATCTTAGTTAAAATAAAAATTGGATTTTTCTTCCATAATGTATTTAAAATTGTTCTTAATTTAAGTTAAATTTATTGTATCAAATTTACTATTATTTAATACCTTAAATGTAGTTAGTCTGGCTTTAATATATTGTACCTATTCGTTTTTAGAATTGATTCAATGAATTTCCTGCAATTCATAGTACAAAATTTTAAAGAATAATTTGTAACAAAGTGTATATTGAAATATTTTACTGCTAATGTACATTTTCACCCATTTCAGTGGCTTTAAATTATGGTGTGTTTAGAAGACGTGACTTCAACGAAACTCCTACAAATATAATGTTTTATGACATGGGTGCTGGCAATACAGTTGCTACGGTCGCATCTTATCAGCTAGTAAAATCTAAAGAAACAGGGGAAGTGAGCCCTCAAGTGACAATCAGAGGTGTTGGGTAAGATTTCTTTTTTTTTTTTCTGAAGATTATTTAGGATTTGATCAAAGAGGCACAATTTTCTTAATGCTTGCTTTTTAAAAATTCATCCTTTTTTTATAATATAAATTTTTTGCAGAAGTTCATTTAATTTTTCTTAAATTTGTATACAAATAATAGAACATTTTAAATCATTTAAGTTACTTTCTCACTTTGAGATAATAAAAAATTTTTTTTTTTTTTTTTTAAATTCAGCATTCTTTGTTGAATAGTCATTTCGTATGGAGTTATTCCAATTTTGTAAATATTTTTAAAAATAGACATAAGATGCATCTTTTTGCAAAGCTGACTGCTGAAGATCCACTATCGAAAATGCTAATAATTTTATATGTATTTGAGAAGAAATTAGTTCTGGGATAGTAAAATACTATTTACCTTTTTGTTGTTTTGTATAAATTATAGTTTTTTAATATTTTCATGGGAGATGATTAATTAAGTTTTAATTTATTTGTAGTTTTGACCATACATTAGGAGGAATTGAAATGCAACTTAGACTGAGAAATTATCTAGCCAATGCATTTAATAAAGCAAAGAAAACAGATACAGATATTTTTACAAATAAAAGAGCTATGGCAAAATTATTTAAAGAAGCTGGGCGAGTCAAGAAAGTTCTAAGTGCAAATACTGAACACACTGCTCAGGTACTTATTTATTTTCATTAAAAAAATTCTTAGGATATTTCTCTTATATTTACAGGTATGCTATTCAAAAGATTAAAATTTTATATTTAAAATTCTTTTTTCCTTTTAATTATTACTTAAAAATTTATAATTTATAAAACTTCTGTTTCATTAACTTTCATATATTTAATTTTTTTTCATCCTTTTAAGTAAAAGTTTTTATTATATTTTAAAATTGAATTTCTTGGTTTTTATGTGAAAGAAAAATTATTAATGAACTTTTAAAACTTAAATATGGAAAATAAAAAAAAATGCAGGATTTATTTTATTTTTTGTTATAATAAAATTTTAAAAAATGTGTTGATTATAATTTTATGGTTTGAAAATTTCTGTATTCATAATGTACCATATATGCATTAAATAATGAAAGTTATTGATCACATAGTTTTAGATAAATAGTATTTGTAACTCTTTTATCTAAAATTGAAAGAATGCTGAAAACTTAATACAAATACAATTTCTAGGTTGAAAGTCTACTTGATGACAAAGATTTCAAATATCCAATCACTAGAGCTGAGTTTGAGGAACTTAGTAAAGATCTCTTTCTTCGTGTAACTAACCCTGTAGAAGAAGCTTTGAAGTCTGCTAATCTAGATTTGGTAAGTTTTAACTGTGTGTTCTGGAGACTGCTCCGAGTTTAATTATATTTCCTTCTGTAAATATTCTTAAATTTATTCATAAATCTCTGTATATTAATACGAAATTGGGTCTATAAACTATGTAATATTGTTGAATCCTGTATAATATCTAATTTATCCCCATTATTTCTTCGTATTTCCTTGCTTTCCCTTCAACTAAAAGTTAACTTTTAAGTAGGGGTTTTAGGAAGTGGGGATTGTCAAAACTATCAATTATAGCCTTCAGTTTCATTTATATAGAAATGCTTCAATAATAAATTTAACATTACTGACAGTCTAAATGAATATAAGTCTGATAGAAAGTAAATACAACTATAAAGTAATAAAAACTGTACATTTTATTATTTAAATAAACATTTTCTATAATATGAGCTTAGAAGTATTAAATATTAAGGAACAAAGAAAAATTCCTCTGAAACAATACACATTTAATATTTTTAACTAGTTTTTAAAATCTCTTAGCTATGATATGAAAAATTGTTTTATTGATTTCTTTTTTTTCTTCTTTATTGCTCTTTATTTCTAATGCATATCAATTTTATATTAATAACATTAAAAAAATGACTGAATTTTTGTTTTCTTTTATGTAATCATCATAATAAATTAGTTTTATAATTATTATTTATTAATATATTAGTTTTATAATTTTCCATTTTTTTATATTACCTGTTTTTTAAATTTATTAAAAATTCATTTTAGAGTATATATTTTACTTTGTATAATACCAAATCTTTTTGCAATAATTTGTCACTAAATTCTTACATGACTTTTCTGTTTTATAGAATCAGATTGACCAAGTTATTTTATCTGGTTCAGGGGCTCGTGTCCCTAAAGTGCAACAGATTCTATTGGATTACATCAAAAAGGATGAGCTGGGGAAAAGCTTGAACACAGATGAGTCTGCCGCCATGGGAGCTGCCTATCAGGCTGCTTACTTGAGCAAAGGGTTCAAGGTCAAAACCTTTTTGATTAAAGATGCTAACATATTTCCCATACAGGTTGGTAGAAAAATTGATCCTTACAATTAACTTAAATGCATTATTAATTCATTAATGATTAGTCTTATTGACAATATAGTTTTCAAATAATTGACATTTGAACAAGAAAATTTTTTTGTTTTCATTAATTAATTAGTTTTATTTTATTTTCATTCAATTTATTTTGCTTAAGTTTTATACAAATTTGAAGAAGTTATTTTGTTACAAATGTATTAATATTTATAGAATTAAATACTTTTTAATTTTGATTGTAAAAAGTTTTTAAACATGAAACAACTATATATTTTGCTTATATCTTTAAGATAATCCAATTTATAAAGAGTTTCCACTGTAAAAAAAAAAAAAAAAAAAAAAATTTTTTTCAGACAGAATGTTTCCAATATTTAAAGGGAATATAATATCTGTACCCCCCCCCCTTCACACACACACACACACAAAATTCAGTTATTCAATTCTTTTACATAAGAAGAACTTAATGATCAGTGACTGTTGAATTAAAAATTTATGATTTTGGTTTTAAATCATTATTTTAGGAAATAATATTTTGTAAACAAAATTTGAAAGTAAAATTATTTTTCCATTATTAAAATACTTTTAAGTGCTTATTGTATAATGAGATTAAAAACTGAATTTTATAATAAGATTAAAGTTGAACTTTAATTATGTAATACTTTATTCATTAAATGTTAATGAATCTTAAATGTAATGTTCCTGGTGGTGATACAATGTAGACATGTTTTGAATGTAAAAAAAAAAGTAGAAAAGTTGATTTTGAAAATATTGCATATTTAACAATAAGTTGTTATAATATTAAAATTATCTGTAATAAAAAGATTATTTGTGTAGCATAGACTAGGATAGATAGGTGCAAAAGACTGAGCTGGAAAATTTATCGCATGAGTTTAAGTGTTCTGTGTGTATTTCAAAGCATTCTCTCCTCCCTTCGATTTTACCATATTTGCTTTTTTTCTTGGTACCTTGTGATGAAAAAAATTGCCTATCTAAAATATTCTTGACAAAATTTTTAATAATTCAGTAATAATAACTGAAATATATACCTTTTATTTAATTGTACAAAAAGTAGAACAAATATGTGGAAATTAATTGAAAGTCATTTTTTATAATGGTTGTTGCAGGTAGATTTTCAGCGAGAATATGAAATGGAAGACAAAACTACTGGTGTTAAAACTGTGAAAAGGATTTTGTTTAGTAGAAATAATCCTATTCCTATGAAGAAAATTATGACATTTAATCGACATGTACTTGATTTTGAATTCCAAGTTAATTATGGAGATCTAGGTTTTCTAGATGAATTTCAAATTCAGTATGTATGATTATTTTTTATTTTTGTGGTCGAAAAAATGTCAAAAGATATCAACTGTTAAATATGTACATTTTTCTGAAAATTCTTTATCTCAAAATCACTTTCTTCTTAAAATTTAATTTTCATAGATTTCAAATTTTAACAATTAATTTCATTTCATGTTTTTAATATGTAATAATGGAATTTTGGAAAAACATTATTTAGCATCACTTGCAACAAAATACTGGAATTGTACATTGTTGATTAATTCTTAATTTAAAATAAAATATTGTACTATTCCTATAGTCGATAAACCCAATATTAAATTGTATGCTAGTTCAATTTTAAACAAAGGTGTTAATTTGAATTTTTTGCAGCAACTTCATATATTTTGTTGTAACAATGAATAATTTAGAAGCATTACGATGAATGTTCCTTTTAATTATTCATCCATTCTTTTCATTAACTTATGCAATGTTATTGCTAGGTTTGCATAAATATAATATACAAATATATATATTCATTAGTTATAAAAATATAAATATAAAATATATTCATAAATTTTTATAGTTTTTAACCAAGCATTAATTGCAATTTTAAACTTAAATTAGAGATTAAAGAATCTAGTACAAGATTTTTATATTTCTAATTAAGAAATAGAGAAAAGGAAAAAAAAAAAAAAAATCTTTTCTCCATGTATTTATTTAGTATTATAACTCCTGGAAGTATAAGACTTTTATTATCAGTTTAAGAACTCGTTTCATCGTAAAAGTTTAATTCATTATTTCATTAATTTATTTTTGAACACATTCAATCTATGAAATTAAAATTTAAAATTATAGGCATAAAAATGTGCACTGATTTTTTTTTATCAGTTAATTCAACATTAACACTATTATAAAATATGTTACATTATGGTAGTAATATAGAAATAAATTGTTACAAAATGTTAACATTTTGATTCACATCTTAAAATTTTTTAAAACAATATAATGCATTGTTCTAATTATGCAATGCAATATTATAAGACATTAAATTAGTTTTTATTTAATTAGAAAAAAATTAATTACAATTGTTATAAATTTTTTCAATATAAAATAAATAAATTCAATGAGAAAAAAAGTTGGACTTATATAAGTGTTATACTTTTAATTTTTAGTGGGTTATATGCAAAAACACACTCTTATATATTGTGATTTAATAACATTTTTAATTTAATTTTTAAAAATCTGCAATAGTTATGACATTCCTTCTATTCACACTTAAAACTTCTGATGCTTTAAACTATTTTCTGTTCAAAAGATAAATTCTTCTGATTTTAGACCAGTGAGAAATCTGAAATTTTCCTTGAAATATCTTCCAAGGCAAGCCTGTCATATTCTGCAGTTTTATTATTCTATTAATAAGTTTCTAAACATGAATAATTATTAAGTTTTTTATTGGTAAATTTTTAACTTTGTTAATTAATAAAGACTTATTTTTCCCAGTTGTATTTTAGGCTATTTCTTCCTTTTTATATTTTTTTTCTACATAAAGTATTGTCCCACAAATGTTTGTCATTTCAAAATTAGCACTTATATTAATTAATTCAAAATTAGCACTTATTATTGGTAAATTTTTTTTTATTTATATTTTTTTTATAGAGTTTTGGGACCTTTAAATATTTCTCGAGTAACTATGGCTGGAGTTGAAGATGCCCTGAGAAAACACATGGCTGAAGGTACTGAATACAAAGGAGTCAAAGCCCATTTTAGAGTAGATGAAAGTGGCATTTTGAGGTTGGAGGAAGTAAGTTATTAAATTTGTTTTGCTAAAATTTCATTAAAATTGATTACTAATATTTTCAACAAGATTGTTTTATTATATTAACCGCAGAAGCATTAATTAATATGTAGCTTTCAGTGTAAATAATTGCTTTAATTTTATTAACTTTTATGAAGATATATTTTTTGGGTTTACAAATTACTGTATTAAAAATCAATTTGTTTCTGTAAAATTTTTATATTGGATATTTGATGTCATTTTTGTTAAATCTAAACTTTTTTATTGTAGAAAAACCTTAAGTATCTAATCTCATCATTTCGGAGTTTTTTGTAAATTTGTAGCTTATAGAACTGTTATTTTTTTTTTAAACTAAAAATATATTTAAGCAAAGTACTTATAAATAAGGGATATTTCTTAAATTTAGTTTGTTTCTGTTGATTTTGATTCTTAATTCTATCAGTCTTCTGAAACCAAAATAATAAATCTTTTTAGTCTGAATCTGTGTTTGAAAAAACTGAAGAAGAAAGTCCTGAATCAAAATTGGAATCAGCATTTACCAAATTAGGAAGCACACTGGGAAGATTATTTTCAGGATCTTTAGAAGAAGAACAAAATGTAGATCAACCTATTGAAAATAAATCGGATGATACAAAGAAATCTGATGATACTAAAAAAGAGGTAATTGCTAATCATTTCCTATAAATTTTTTTATATTAATATCATCAAATATGTTTAAAACATTAAATTTTCTTTTAAAATTATTGCATTGGAAATTTAATTTTTTCATGTATCTATACAAATTATTATGTAGATGACATTAAACTATTTTTATTTATTTAATAGCAACATTTAATTATAATTATTTCTATTTTGAATGTACAGCTTTATGATTTACTGTTTAATTGAATATGTGGACTATAAGAATTTGTCACAAAATTTCAAATGTATTTTATTGGCAAATAATATGACATTTTTAAAAATTTATGAAATGTTAATTTTTTCTAAATTGATTTGTTATTAGTGAAAATAATTAAATTATTATTTACTGTCAAACCTACATTGAACTTGTTATTAGTAGAAAAAATTAGAATTGCACATAATAAGTATTTCAAAGGATAGTTAATAACAGTATCTTAAAAATTTTGTCTGAAATTGAATGTATTTATTGTAGTTAAAATTGTTGAATGATGTATATCTATTTTTGTTTGAATAATATATTCTATAAACTAATCTTTTAAAATAGTGCATATTACTTTCATTGCATAAAATAATTATTTTATTTAAAATATTTAATTTTTAAACTTAATCTGGGTGGATATTTTTTTCCTTACCGATAACAAATTATGACTTAAAAATCCTTAAATGCTGCATCTAGAATAAATTAAAAACCTATTCAAATTTGAATTCAACATTCTAACAACAAATTCAATCATTTTAAAAATAGCATTCTAAAAAATTATCTGTATGATATCTTATTAATTTTGTTTCCTATGTAAAATTCTTGTTATACTTTTGCCATACATTTCTATTTTTTAATTTAAATAACTGCATCATTTGCTCTTAAAAATTTTGCAGCTTTTTAAAAATCTTCAAAATGTGTATGTATTTTGAATTTCCAGGTTGTGATCTGAATTTGTTTTGGTTGAAATATTTCTGTTCGTGGTATAAATATTAACAGTATCACTTGGTTCATTTTACATTCAGTTTTATGTAATTTTAAAATTTTTTCTTTACCCATTTTTTAAATTTTAATTATAATTATATTTTGTTAAAAATAATTAATAAATAATTTAATTTGTCTCTAGGAGAAAAAGCCTCAAAATGAAACCAAAGAAGAGCCTAAAAATGGTACTGAAACCAAAAAAGAAGTTAAAACAGTTACTGTCAAAGAACCATTGACATCTAATCAAATATTTGTTGACTTAAAGAGTTTAGAATATGAATTTATTGAAAAGTCCACAAAAAAGTGAGTATCATAATTTCTTGCTTATTATCTGCTGTAGTGTATAACAATTGATTATAATTTTTTACTTGGGGGGAGTGGTTCTATCTGGGGACATTACTGTCTTGTTCACTTGAATTCTTTAACATATCATGTACTATTTATGTCCTCAAGGTTAAAATTTTTTAATTAGCCATGCTTTGCAAATTTGTTAAAGCAATTTTTGGTGCTGTAATATAAAAAGATTACATAAATTTTAAGATGGGGGAAACTGAAAAGTATATATATATAATTTCTCGGTTCCTGGTATCCTCTATTCTTATATGGTATAAAAAACAGTAATTACTAACATTTCAATGGAATATATACATTAATAAGTAAAGATAAAAAAAAATCAAGATTTAATTCCAATAATAATAAAAGAATGAATTATGAATTAATTATTTGATAAATGAAATAAATTCATAACAAATTTTAGTAATTTGTAGTTTCATATTTGTTTAACATAAAAATATATAATTTTCTATTTGCATTTGTGTATAAATTGTAAAGCATTTTTACTTCTTATCTGTGACTTACTGTTTTTATCTACATTGGTATATAATGAACCTCACATTTCACTTCCGTTTTTAAAAATACCAGTCCTTTTCATTACTTAAATAATGTTTGAATTGAACATAAATTCATGTTGCTTTAAAGTTATATTTATTTTTCTCATATTAAAGTGATGTCTATTGTCTTTGGCCAAAACGACTTATAGATGGCATATTTTATAAATGAATTTTTAATGAAACTTCTGAAAAAAAAAAAGTCCACTGATAAATAAGTACATAGCAACTTATTATCCTCCTTAAGAAATTATATATATATATATATATTTATTTATTTATTTATTTATTTTGGGGAATTATACACTATAAATTACAATAAATTTTTTATGTGAATGTTTTGCAATGCGTAAATGCTTTTTAATTCACATTAATGTCATACTCACTCTTGTTATTAAGTGACATTTTTTTTATGTAAAATTTTATCTGCGAAGAATTTTAGAAATTCTCGTTAGATTTTTAAATATATTAAAATTTTCTTGTAGCAGTGTATGTTGTATGATGCACTGTTTAAAGAAAAATTGGTTCATATTAGTTGGTATTTCCTAAAAAAATTGCCAAGGTTATTATGTGGCCATTATTTTTCAATATATTTGTTCGTATTAAAATAGTAGTATGGGCAAAACATTAAATTCTTTAAGAAGTTTTTGAATGGTATCATTTATGATTGCTTTCAAGGAAAACAATTTAACGTTTTCAAACTAGCAAACTATTTAAATATTAGAGTGCAACTTAAATTACAATGATTGGTTATTATTTTTTTTTAAATTTTTTTCCTTGAAAACAATTTTATAAATGATGCTATTTAGAAAAATTAAACATGAATATTATTTTAACTATGCAAAATATATTTTTGTATATTTTAATTCATATAATGTAATCTGTTATGGCATAACTTTATAAAGAAAAATATTTTAATTTGTTTTGTATTGTTTTTTATGTGATTGATAAAGCTTGTTTTTAATTGAATCAAGTTTAAAAATTAACTATTTGTTTTAATATTTAACTTTATTTTTTGTTAGATTGAAAGATTTAGATGAGCATGATCGGGCAAGATTAGCTAAAGCCAAGGCCAAAAATTCTCTGGAATCTTTCATTGTTGAAACTAGGGATAAACTCTATCGTGACGAATATGAAAAAGCATCTACTGATGAAGAACGTAATAATTTGATTCAAAAATTGAGTGAAGTTGGAGAATGGCTAGAATATGAATCTGATGATGCAGCTACTGAGGTAGAATAAACATTTACTGCTTGAAATTAAATTTGTTGCCAAAAGTTGTTGGCACATAAGATTTTGATAACTTTTATTCGATGAATAAGCATAGTTTTGATTAACGAATTTATACTTCAGGTGTTTAAGAGCAAGATCACTGAACTGAAGAAAATGACCAAAGATTTATTTGAACGTGTGAAGGAGCACCAAGATCGCCCTGAAGCTCTGAAAGCTTTAAAGGATATGCTTAACATAAGCCAAGTGTTTCTAGCATCTGCGCGTAATGTCAGTGAAGATGACCAGATATTTACAGAAGTAGAATTGAAAACTCTTGAAAATTTGATAATAGAATCTCATGTAAGTGTTCTCTTTATATTTACCAAATCAAATACATTATAGAATTTTTACTGTTTGTTATTACACATATTTAATATATTCTCTTATTAAAGATATTATTTTAGCGATGATTAGCATTTTCAAAACAGAGATGCTGATTTCTAGAAATTCTCATAAGACATAAAATAACAAATTTTGAGTTAAATGCAAATAAAGAAAAAACAAATACAGGAAATCTTTTTAGAAGAAACCTGTCATTTTCATCTTATTCAGTTTTTGATTAAATAACCTCTGTCAATTTTTGAAAAATAAATAATTAAAAATATTAATTTTTTAATAATTAAGAAATATTTAATCTTGTGTTCAAATATATTATTGCTACTTTTTTGTTATCAAGAAAAACTGTTTAACCTTGGATATTTTTACTTAAAGGAGGAACAAATTTAATGGGTCGGTTTAGTATTCAGCTGTATGATAGCAAGTAATAGTCAATCAGTAACAGGAAATATTGTGTATAAAAACTGTTTTTTAAATTATTTATCTAACTTCAAAATTTTAAGTTTATATTAAGGAATCCTACCATTGCTTATTTTGGAAGTGAAGTTAATCTTAGTGAAAGATGTTTTTAAGATGTTGTTCCTTAGAGGCAAATTGTGAAATAAAGAGGATATTGGAATTGGTAGTTTGTCCTAGAATTTTGCAAAGCACTTCTTGTTAAGAAATTGGATACTTCAGACATGGAACTGTATGACTAGGTCCAGACATATAAAAGTGAAGGTGTATCAAAAGATGTATATTACAAATAGAAGAGCCTCTGCAAGCATAAATTGTCCCTGGTTATAAAAAAAATGTTAACCAGTTTCTTGAGTTTCATTAAGAGCTGGATTGCAAGACATGTAGGGCAGACACACACAAAATAAATTTATGAAAATTATTTAATGCGTATATTTTAATTGTTTATGTATAATAAAAAAAATATATATAATATAAAAATAAAGCAATTAGATATATTAAATCAAGAGTGTCTTAGTATTTGGTTTCATTTTTTTACCGTAATCAAGCACGGAAGTGATTAGTTAATTGATATTTTTTGGTTAATAATATTTTTCATGAATATGTGTTGCTCCAATCAACTTTGATTATTTTAATGTATTTATTTACTACCACATGTACTGTATTAGTGCAATAGGAAAATAGAACATGTTTTTTGGTTTAAAAAATATCGCACACATAAAGCGATCTTGCATTCACACTAGTATGCTATTGATAAATGGAATTTTTGTCAGTAAAAAGTAAGAAACATTGAATTAAATATTTTTTTAATATTTGAATGTTCTAATTTTTATTGAACTTAAGGTGGATCATGTTCCTTATTTTGATTTTTCATCAAAATCTGAAAATCTTTCAAAAAAAAAATTATCATGTTTTTCATTTGGGGAACATGTTTTAACATGTTTTTCAACATAATGAACAGGAAAGAAAAGCTGTAATCTTTGATATAGGGAGAATACAATTTAATATAAAGTATTAGGTTTTTTCAGCTTATTACTACTTGTAGACATGAAAAATGATTCATATAATTGATTATAAATTATTGAATTATTTTGTTCAGATGTAATTGCTACAATCACTTTATGCCAAGTTTTAAAAAGATTAAATGTTGTTAAACTAAACATTTGTTATTTTGAAAATGACTTTTTTATAAATTGTAAACAGAAAGGCACTTAATATGCTGCATTGATTATATTATAAGAGTCAAAACATTTTCATCAAGACAAACTACTTTAGCAATGCAAAAGAATTCCTTAATTTCCTGTGTTTTTATAAACGTTTTTTTTAAAACTTTTTTTTTTAAACTTTACTATGAATAAATATATCATGAAGTTTTCTTTAAGTAATTATGATGTGCTAATAAAACGAATATAAAATTAACCACTGTCATTTTTTAGTAGGAAACTTAATGCATGCCAAGTGTATTTTCTTAGAACTATGCTTGAATGATCTGCAGATACTGTTATTATTTTAAAATACTTTTAAAGTTTTGTAGATGTGATTATAGTATTGCATAGAAAAACTCAAACCTACTGTTTTCTTTTCAGAAATGGCTGGAAGATTCTGTCAAAGAACAGGAAGCTTTACCCTTGAATAAAGCTCCAAAACTTACAATTAAATTAATTAGTGAGAAAGTTGGCAATTTAGACAGGGAAGTGAAATATCTGCTTAATAAGGCTAGATTTGCTCAACCACTGAAGAAAAAGGCAAAAGAACAAGCATCTAAAACTAATGAATCAGCTAAGAATGATTCTGAAGCAGGTAATTGTATAAAAACTTTATTTGCAGTGTAGGGAAATATCTGCTTTATGAATGTTATTTTTATTTTAATTTATTATAAATAAGAATTATTTTCTACAAGTCTGTTTAAATTTTAGCTTATGCTGACGAAGTGTTAATCACTGCAAGATTTTTTGAAGCTTTGGAGGAAGCTTTTCGAGTTTTTGAAATGGCTGCAAGGGCTCTGCATCTTAAACATTAACCAGGAAAAAATGAAATATATGTTTTTTTCAAGAAATATTTGTCAGGATATGTCCAATATTACCCTAGACACTGTCGAATCTGCACTTAGTTTTAAATATTTTAGAGCAGAAATTGTCAAAATAATATCTTACCTGAATTAAAAAACAAAATTGTTTCTGCCAATAAGGCCTTTTATGGATTTAGAAATCTGTTTAAATCACAGTTCATATGCAGAAAAACTAAATTCTTGTTATATAGAACCCTTATTAGACCTATAGGTCTATTACCATAGACCTATTTTGCTCTATGGCTCTGAAACATGGACTTCGGCAAGATCTGAAGAGGCCCATTTGGGTATATTTGAATGGAAGATTTTAAGGGCTATTCTTGGAGTTGTTAGGAAAAGTGATTGTTGGGGAAGACAATACAAAGCAGAAATTTGTAAATGCTATAAAGACTCAGATATTATAAAATTTATTAAGATCAATAGATTAAACTGGGCTGATCATGTATTTAGAATGAATTATTTAAATCTTGTGCAAAGATTGTGATGGATAGACGCAAAAAAAAAAAAAAAAATTGTTGTACTAAAGGTTAAGAACTGGGAGGACTATTGTCACCTAAAGAAAAGCTTTGGCCCACCTGGGCTGTCGTGCTATTGATGGTGATGATAAATAAGAATAATTCTCAGTGGAAAATAAAAATTAATAGATGAGAAGTTTCTAAAATATATTATATCAAATTTTTTTTTAAAACAAAGTGCTTTTATTGTATCATTTGAAGATAAATGCAAACTATTTTTCATTCTTAAAATAAAATTGATTCAATTCAATTTTTTATTGAATTTAACCAGTACCATTCTTTTCAACAATACTATCTTTTTTTTTCCTCCTATAAAAAAAACACATTCAAATTTGTTTTCATCCCTTAAATTATGCAGGTCAAGAAATGTAATTATTTTTTTGTAATATAAAAGCCAAATGTTCATCTGATTAATGAATTATATATTATAAGATGTATTGCTACATATTAAGATTAAGAAGTTTTGAAAAATGTTTGCTTGTGTTTCAATAAATTTATCCTGTCAATATTTGTTATATTAAATGTGTAAATGTTGTTCATTTACTTTTTGCAATATGTTTAAAAATAATGTGAAAGTTATCAAAAAATTATCTATAAAAATGTAGAGATTATTAAATAAATTTTATTAATAACAATGAAGTATATTGAAATTAAATTTTTTATGTATATATAATGTTTTTAATAAATTTATTATGCTTCAAAATTAACTTTAGAAGCATAAACTTTAAAACTTTCTAATTGAAAATTTTTATTTAGAAACTATTGTTGCTGAAAACACAACTGCTGAAGCAGAAAATGCTAATGTTAGCAAAGATGAAATCCCACCTATAGAGAGTCCAGATGTTGTGGATTCTACTGAAGAAGAGGTTTCATTACCGACAGGTGAGTTTTGTATCTCTAAAATTAAAAAGTTGCTTCTCCCATGCTAATGCTGTTTAAATATATTTGTAAATTTGAAAGATCATAAAAGTTCCTTGAACTTTAATAAGAATTGTATAGTGTCATAATGTCTTCTTATTTTTAACAAACATATTTAGATATATTTTATTTAAATCAAATCAAATTTAATATATTTTAACTAATTAAATCTGATTAGTAATAAATATACAAACATATTTTAGTGAGAAAAAACAAGGGATTCATTTTGAATTGACTAACTTTTAAATTATTTAAAAAAATATATAAGTAAGAATTAAAGAATATATATAGATTACGAAGTGAAGTATGGAAAAAATATATCTCCCCCTTTTTATGCATGCTATTCAATTTGTAACATTTTTACATCATTTATTTGATACTTAATATTTTATATTTTCTGTGTAACATTAAATTAAATTGTGCAATTAACATAGAGTTCTTATCCAATCTTCGGGTAAATAAGCCAAAATCTAGGAGGTATGTGATTATTATTAAAAATTAGTTTTAAGAGTCCTGCATGAGTAAGCAGAGAATAATCAATTTATAGACATATTTGTTTAGCGAGTACAATTTTTTTTGTATATGTGTGTAAACTAGACTTGTAGGATGAACACAATCATTTGTTAAATAATGCTATCATTTTAACAGATAATTAAATACTTGGCATTATTAGCATTATGTGATGCAACAAATGTTTGACATCATTGATAATGATACAGTAAGCTCTCTTTAATCTCCCTGGCCATGTTGGTTTAACAATTTTATCAGATTATCAAGCATCAATATAATTTTAAAAGGAATGCAAAAGAATAATCACTGTAGATAAAAGTTTAGACTACTAAAAAATTGACATATTTAATGCACAATCTGAACTTTTATACACAATATAATACCCAACAAAGTATTTTGTCCTTTTAGCAATTATAAAATTTAAAATCATAAATCAAAGATTATCAATGCAAGAATATTCAATTAAATTGAAAACATAACACAAAAGAAAATTAATATTGTACACTAAATTGCATATTTTTTTCTTGCCATTAAGTAGCTCTTCACATGAACTTGTTTAATGTTTTGAAAAGTATCTGATATTGTCTTGCTCCGCCAGATCTCTTCATCAAAATTTTGTTAAGAATTATGCACAAATTTATACAGTGTAGATTTTAAGGGTTTCATAATACATATGCATACTGCTAAAGGTATAAACTTATACAGTTATTTCCACTGATAAAACTGATTTGCTAAATATTGAGAATATATAAAATATTTGAATGTATGGAATTTTGTTGTATCAATTGATTTTGATTTTGTTGCTGTTTCAGAAGAGTGTTTTTCATAATGCAATAATAAGTAAAAGTATGAAAAATATTCCGACTGTCACACAAAACAATTATATTTTAATTCAACCTTTTTTAATAACAAAAAAGGCTTATATAAAATATAATGAATTCTTTTATAAATTTTAGCATTTAAGCAATAATAACTACCTTTGCCTTTGTTAGCTTTTAAGGAAAAAAATGTTACATATTTCGTAATTAAATTTCCTTGTTCAACTTTTTCATTTATGAAGTCTATGCAAGTTGCATTTTTATTTACTCATGTAGGTGATTAGCATTGAATTGTTTCATAAAGGTAATCAACAATTCTTAAATTACCTTTATTTTCTCATGCAGGGCTCTAATGACTATATAGTTTATAATTTATTGATAAACTTTAGGGCAGCCAACAATTTTTTTTATATCATAAATTAAAGCAATATTATATTTTTATTTAAATATTTCAACAATTTTTTAAATTTATATTTCATAAAAATTCTTAATTATTATGAAATATAAATTTAAAATATATATATATATATTTTATTGAAACTAAATGTAATTTTTCCCCCTTCTTCCTTAGGAGCAGATACAATTACACCTTCACCTTCTTCTGAACCAGTACAGGATGATGAACATTCAGAATTATGAGATTAGTGCAACTTAATTGAATCATAAACTGTGAACTAATTAAATGCACGTAAAAATGATGGGGTGAAATGTATTTTTATAAATAGTTTTGATAAGTCTGAATGTTTTCTGTAAAACTATTAGATTCTTATGAGAACTATATTTAGCTGAAAAAATGACTCAATTGTAAAAAAATTATTTATTAAATTTATATATCTTTTTTTTAAAAAAAAAATTTGACAAATTGCATGTTTGGTTGCATTTTTTTACCAAAAAAAATTGACTAAGCAATTTGAAATATAACATTATTTATTTTGTTATCCTAAAAAATTTTGTTGTTGTTAAATATTTTTACATTAATGTTATTTACTTAAGCACTTACTGTGTACTGTGATCAACTCTTAAATATTCATCATTTTCCTTTTTATATCATTTTTTAATTTATTTGTTTATGAATAAAAATAATTTAGTATTTATTTGCCAGTTTTTATAAATTTGTAAATTATCAATAGGCTTTTATTTTTTATTGTGAAATCTATGTTAATTTAGAATTTCAGGGAATTAGAAATTATTTAAGTTTAACTGTTGGTTGATTTTTTTTTTTCCCCCAGTTTTGTAAAAATATATATATATATATTTTTTTTCATATTTATATTTATATATTTCTGAATCATAAAAGTAATGAATTCAGTTTATTACAATATATATTGTAATTTCTCTACTTATCTTATTAGATGAGTTTTAAAAATTTTAATTTTTTGTTTTATTTTTTAATGTCTTTATTTATTTTGTTTTTGTATCATAATTTAATATTGGCTTAAATATCGTTAAAAAGGCATATGTAACGATTTCTTATGTAATGAAATTCATTTTGATGTCACTTCAGTAAGAATTGATTTTCAATAGCTGTATCTGATCTCGTATTTATATTAAAATTGTACATAATTCTTACATTTACCTCTTATCTGTATGTAGCACAAATTACTGAAAGCAATATATTATAAACTTCTGTGTTTGATGTCAACTTCTGAACACATAGACTTATGTCATATGAGCTTGTGTTTTGCAATTATGTTTGTCATAAATGTAATTATTTAAGAAATTATTTGAAATTGGACTGCTTATGTATATACAGATTTTCTACTTTTGAGTAGTGCTGAAATTAACCTTACACCTTAACATTTTTACGTGGTGGCACAAATTATTATTTATTTCATTCCAAATATTGCATTTTTTTGAATTGTAAATAAAATGTCAATTAGTCCTGAAATTTGCTTCTTGATTTCTTTCTGTATTTCAATTCGAATATTGAATCTGCTCTGAAAATTTTGTGTTTAAATCATCAGTAACGGAATATTTTTTCCTGAAATATTAATCAAGGATATCGAACGTAGTAATTTCACAAGAATTTACCATATGGAAAAAAATCATTATTAATGTAATTATCTAGAAATGCAACTATAAGATCTTAACTTATTAATTTAATTTTTTATATTGTAAATGCTCACTACATTTGCCTTTGCATATAGTTATTAACCTTGTCTATAGATTTTAGTTTCTATAGAATTTTGACCTCTATTACTACAGATCGGGGTTGGTACTGAAATTGCTTTCCTATAATCCATAAGAATGTTTATATAGACTTTTATTACGGACTGTTATGCACAATGATGATAAAAGAAACTTCAGTGTGAAGAGAAAAAAAACAATTTTTTATAATTTAATAAACTTATGACAGCCGTGGATAGAAGGCAATCTTATTTTTATAAAAAAAAAACAAAGACAATAAAAAAAAAATATTTACAAAATGCCAAAATAATAATTGATTATTACACTTGTTTCTCTTATATAAAAAAATACAAGTTGGCAGTAAAAGAATGGTTTTCTTCAAAATCTAGTAGTTTAAAATGTAAAGTTCTTCCATATTTTTTTTATACTATACTGTTTGGTGAATTTTCAATATGAATTTTTTGATTATGTTACCTTTAATAACTTATTTTCACATAATAAATTGTGTAAATACTTTTCTTTGTTTTTTATCATGGTCTTTCCATCTTATGACCTTTGCCTTCAGTGTATAATATGTCATTCTCCATTATTTTGTCTCAGAAACGATTTTAAATTTTTAATTTTTTGCCAGTTTTAATATTGAACTCACAAATTCAAGAAAGGAGTTTTAACAACATGTATATCAAAAACAAAACTAGCAAAAGATTCATAAATCCATTGCTAATGGAAACAGCAATATATACTACAAGTATACAGCATAACCGCAAAATCTTGATTGACGAACATCAATCATCCTTTTATAGTTCTTTGGAGGACTCTCTGTATTTTCTTGGGTTTTCATGAAATGTTTTTTGCTAGGCATACAACACTTAGCAAGCAATCTATTAGCAAAATTGCATCTTAACTATATTCTTAATCATTTAGTGTTTTTTTTATTAGGAATTTATGTATTTTTACAGAAAAGGCATTTTACTTAATGAGTTTAAAGAACAAACTATTAACAAATAATCTATAAATAATATTTTCATATTTATTAACTCTCTTATGAATTAAAATTGCTATGCAAAAAAGCTTCTGGTATTTTTTTAACATTGATTGTTTTTTTATTCCACTCATGTTCGTCACAAAAAATGTATCAATATGTAATGAGGAGAGAATATTGTCGTCTAAGAGTAATTCACAGATAACTACCCCATATTGTGTTGTATGGAAAAAAACCCCTGAACTCTGGCAGAGTGACTGATAACTCTTGATTCACATTCTTATAATCGTCAGTCATTGCCAGTGGATTCAAATCTGAGTCCTGCATCATCTCTCTACTTGGCATGAGTCAAGCAAGCTGTTGGATTTGACACATTACTTGGAGTTTAAATCAGTTACATACATATGGTGAAATATAAAAGAAGGCTTTTAAGAGGAAATTCCAAAAATATTAATAAAAAAAAAAGGTGATTGCATACAAATTTCATAATAAAATACTTAATTTCAAATATTTGAATTTAAGAGAGGAAGATCCTTTTTATTTTGTATATCTCACCACAGAATTTACAACAAAATAATTCGTTATCTATATATGTGTCATTGTATAAAAATATATATATATATTCAAGATTATCAATTCTGTATATAAATGCACATGATGAAAGATATGGACAGGTCCATTCAACTTAGTCAGTTAGTACAGCATTGTCTGCAATAGGAGCTTAGTATTATATAGGAATATTCAGCAGTAATATCTTCAACAGATTTTTCATGAGAGGACTCACAAGTATGCTGTTTACTGTTAGTTTTGATTATTCATTATTTTAAATCATAGGTGCTCGTCGTTAACTATTGGTTGAGAATGAAGACACTGAGTGATTGAATGGATTCAGTTTTATACTGATTCAGCACTACTGTTGTGGAAGTACAGTGCCTGAAAGTACTTCAAATGTTGTATTGTTCGAGACCATGCCAGCCAAACGTTGTGTAGGGAGGGTGTAAGAAATTATTATGATATAAACTCGTTTGAAATGCAGCCCATGCACATTGAATAACCAACAGTACTCATATATCAGATATTTTAGAAGCTGGACTCCTACCTTATCTTCAGGCCCTCCATGATGTAGTTTTCTACAAGACAGTACCCTTTCTCACATGGCAATAAATGTTATTATTTCAATGAATTTTCAAAATGGAATTGGGGACACAATTTCTTTCAGTTCATGAGCTCATTAGATTTATCCAATTATTTTGCTGAAAACTAGCGATATCTAATCTTGTGATGGATAGTAATCCATCTGTGATTCCAAGTAATTTCTCATTACTTGGAATTACAGATGATTTATGGATGAGTATTCAATTTGAATGGAGTGATATATATTTTCTATAGCCCTCTAGGAAGAAAAGCATATTTTGAGGTTTTTCTTTTATCCAAGTGTGCATCTTTTTAGAATGTCAATCGACTTTAAGTGTAAATATGGTATACAAAAACCAGTCATTTTCCTCCTTAAGAAAGTGTGTAACAGAAAAGTTTTTTTATTTCTCCGGATTTCAATATCGTTGCCCATTTATTCTAATATTATAAATAATTATAATTAATTTTTATTGTTTGCAATGAACCTGTACTTGCAGCTTATAGTTAGATTTGTTGCCATTCGTTCCACCTTACAAAGAATTTTCCTTGGCCTGACCACCATTTATAATTCTTTTGCACCAGTCTTGAATTACAAAACATTATAGTTAGAGGAGATGCAATTCAACTTACAGTCGCTGTTTTGTTGCATACTTGTCATTGAAATCTATGACTCTTCAGTTTTTGTCAGTACACACTGTCAAACTACATCTATTAATGCTAAGTGTAAAGCATTCATTGTATGGTAGATGAATTATTTGCGATGATATAGTCTATGGTGATAGCCAATTTTTCTTTCATGAAATCTTAAAGACCTCATTGAATAAATAAATTGAACAATAAATTGACATTGAATAAATAAATTTCCATTAATGTACATTGCCCACCGACCGACGTTGAAAGGGAAAAGGCATTGACTTCAGTGAAGATTTTCAAGGATAATCGCCCCCCTTATTTAACAGGTGGGCTGAAAAGTTCGTAGGTTGACACATAGACGGCGCTATTAGTATTAAGTTCCATATGATTTTTAGTTAGCCCGAACCTTCAAAAGACACGTGTATAAATTTGATAGCTGTTGCACTATTAGTATGTGAGTTATAGCATTTTTAGTGAAGCAACTTTTGTTAGTTTGAAAAAATGGATTTTTTATCCATTTTTTCAAACTAACAAATCCATTTCGTGTGTTAATAAAGCATTGCTTTTTGGCGAAAAACAATACTATTGAAGCCAAGGCTTGGCTTGAAAAACATTATTCGGTCTTTGCACCAGGAAAATCAACCGTAGTGAAGTGGTTTGCTAAATTTAAACGAGGTGAAATGAGCACCGAGGACGATGCACGCAGTGAACGCCCCAAAGAGGCTGTTACCGACGAAAAGATCAAAAAAGTCCACACAAAATTCCTTTTTATCCATTTTTTCAAACTAACAAAAGTTGCTATAACTCACATACTAATAGTGGAACAGCTGTCAAATTTATACACGTGTCTTTTGAAGGTTAGGGCTAACTAAAAATCATATGGATTTAATACTAGTTGCGCCATCTATGTGTCAGCCTACAAACTTTTCAGCCCACCTGTTACATATATGAAAGAAAACCCATGAAACTGCAGGTGTGACACGTTTACAATCGCCGTTGAATCTTTTTTTTTCTTCTGCAAATAATGACTGTAACGAAAGAAGTTAGAGGAACTCCTGCCTGTGCTCATTACCATTGATCCATCAGAACACATCTCAAAAATCGCCACACATATTTGATTTGCCCCTCTACGGTCATTTTCTGCACACTTTAGGTTACTTAGAACAAGATGTACAGTTTAACGTGGATTCCGAATCACTCACAAAAAATCCATGCCACCGCCAAGATTCGAACCTTAAGTCTGTGGTACCAAAGGCTAGAGGGCCAATTGGCCATCAGGCCACATCATCACACAGAATCATATCTCTGAAATCATAATCATATTGAAAAAAAATATTTTTTTTTTTTGTCTTACCTCAGAAAACTATCCCCGTATATTATGTTTAATTTTTGGGGCGAAGTTTCTCTCTTCAATACAATATATATATTTAAGAAAATATTTTGTATTTTTACGCTAATTCTTTGCATAATTCTTCAATAATATCTAATCTCATAATCGATCACATTGAGTCATGGAATTTTGCCACTTTTTTCACATGAAGGCATTGGAAATTCGTGATTTTTTATATATAATTAAAGAAATAAGTAATTTTCAAATTAAATTCAACATAAAAACTTGTAACTTAAAACTTTTTTTTTTTTCCGTTTTAATGCCGCTGGCAACCAACTTAGACAATTGTCTTTGATGCCTTAAGGCAAGTGCTGCACAGACATTACTCCCTTTGCACTACCCAGGGGGCGCGTGTAACTTGAAGATAAGCCACGGACGCCGAGTAACAATGCCCCCGCAACACTCTACGATCCTATTAGGACCGGGACCCACGGTTTAAAGTAGATTCCGAACCACTACAAACACCCATGGGCAAGCCGGGATTTGAACCCGATACCTATGGCACCGAGAGCCACTCGACCATCAGTAACTTAAAACTAAAAATTTAAATTATTAGTTTTAAGTTTACAACTAAAAATTTTTATTAGTAAAAATTAGTTCATTATTTTCCTATATCACTTGCGAGGTTGTAGTTCAGATAAAGAAGACTCGTTGCCAAGACTTCCAGAAATCCAACTTCAAAGATATCAGCATACTCCATCTAGAAAGCAAGATATGTTAAACATGTTAAACTTACGAGGGTCAAGAAGAACATCTGCAATTATGAAACGTGACGGTGTTAGGATTAGGGGCTTGATGGCCGAAGGACTACCGCTGTGACGTTCGACGACATAGGTTTCTGGTTCGAGTCCCGGTGGTGTCATGAATGTTTGTCGTGCTTCGGAATCCACTTTAAACAGTAGGTCCTGGTCTACTAGGACTGTAGAGCGTTGTGAGTAGGGCTGACAACCCTACCTTGTAAAAAGAAAAACATCCGGCTAGAAATCTGCCGATAGGGAGACAGCCTTGGCCCACTATGGGGCTGTTGCGCCACTGAAAATGATGGTGGTATTAAGATTATGTGGTCCCTGAGCTGCAATTTTTGGCTTTTAAATTTTAATTAATTGCTACGATGTGCACCTTAATCTAAATAATAGCTATCTGGTCTTTAACTTTTTAATTGTTATTAGTTTTAATTTATTCTATAGCTTGTTTTTACTTATGTTAACTTTTAATTATTTTATGTATTTATTTATTTATTTATTATTTTTTTTTGGGGGCATCGTCAACGGACTCTTAATTGTACCTATAGCTTTACCTTTTTCGGTCCCTTGCTTTAATTGTTCTCAAGCAAGAGGTGTTTTTCTTAAATTCTTTCTTTTTCTTTTTTATTACAACTCTTCAATTCAAGAAACTTCATTTTGTGCAAATATTTTAACTACTTTAAGATGTGGAGGTTTTCGTAGTTCTTAAAATCACATAGGAACTCCTTAACAGGTACGCCCGTTGCCCTGTGGTCCTAGTCATTGTTCATCACATTAAAATGTCTGGAATTAAGAAAGTCTCACTTTGAGTCACAAGGTTGTCAATTCTTTAAATATTAAGCATCGTCCGTTGGGAGACGAGTCTGTGTCACCAATCACGTGTCTCGACTCAGCTCTGACCAGAGTCGGGTTTTTTTCCACATGTCAAAGGGATTCTCGCGGATCCCATTTATGACCAGCTACCATTCACAGCCTGTTTCTCGCGGTTAGACGGAAATCCCTCGGAGTTGACTCGACTCGACGCTTACTTCCGTGTGGACGCCGTTATAAACGAATATCTCCAATGACACATATCAGTTGGAACTTCATTATAGCATTTTCCCCACGGGAAGAGTTGCAGCATTTCGTTCCCAGGAGAGAAGAATGTATATTCTTTAACAAGTACATAATAGCAACCTATCACTCAAATTTGACAGCAGATAAGCAGTGTTGTGGATACTTTTATTACATGCAATTAGTGTTTTGTACTAATGAGAACAACCTGTCATTCAAATTTGATAGATAATCAGTGTCATGGATAACGAGAGATAACGATCTCATGAAATTAGCGATTGTCTGTGCTACCTTCACAGATCGAAACAATTACAGATGGAATGGGGACTACACCATGAGTTGTTCTATCGTGATTGATGATAGACCATCGGCTGAAAAAGTGTCTACTCCACTGAGAAGTGAGAGAAGCTGACCCTCCCTGTTGACGGATTTTCTTAAAGGAAGGTTTTTGGAGAAGAAGAAGAGAGAGTTCTTCGACGGGTCGACAATAAGTGTTGTTTTTCTCTTTTTCTGAAAGTGATTGAACAGGCCGGAGTTTTTGCCTGCTTACAAAGTAAGCCTCTTGTGGTTTTGTGTATCACGCCATGTGATAATTAAGGTCTGCCGCAGACCTGCTGAAATAGATTTGTCGTAGACTTGAGAACTCTAAAAATCACCATCCTTGGAGTGAACTGCAATTGTGAATCAAATTTAATTCATTATTTTTCATTTTTTTGTAAATAATAAATAAAGTTCTGTACGCAGGGCCGGATTTAGATGAAAAGAGGCCCTAAGCCATTCCACTTATGAGGCCCTTTCACCTCCCATTTTTAAGTTTGTAAATTACTTATTACACTGCGTGAAAAAAGTAGAAGGACATTAGATTATTTTTGATAAATGAATAATGACGCATTTTTTAAACAATTAATTTATTCACAACGTTTTTACATGCAGATACCTGTATCTAGACAAAACAAAAAAGTACACAATTAAAAAAAATGTATACATAATAAAAAAATTGTTTTTGACGATCTCATGATCAGTGAAAAAAGTAGAAGGACACTTCTAAAAAAGAGGTGTACTATATAAATTAATATGGAATTCTTTTCCTGTTGGGTCGAATTACTTCGAAGATCCTATTTGGCATCGAACTGTATAAAGATTGAATTTTTGTTTGGCAAAAATTGTCCCATACAAAGTTTAATGATTTCTGCAGCTCAGCTACAGATTTAAACTGCTTTCCACCCTCGTAAACACGACATACAATCATTGCCCATATGTTCTCTACAATGTCGAGATAAGGACTTTTAGCAGGCCAATGTAAAAATCGAACATTGTTTGCCGCAAACCAATCTTTAACACCATTTGCAGTGTGAAATGATGCTCCATCTTGCTGAAAAATCCAGTCGTTTCCTCCTAACTCTGTGCCATACGGGAGAAGATTTGAGTTTAGAGTCTGGATGTAGTTTATATGGTTCTGTCTAACATTTAGAAAGACTAAACTTGTCCTGCCTCCATAGCCAATTGCTAACCATACCATTAAACCACCTCCTAACATCTGTCGAGTAGAATAAGTTTCTTCTTCAATACCAAGAAAGTGCCAATAGTACTGATAACCATCTGGACCATCCAAATTGAATTTTTTCTCATCGGAAAATATAACTGAGGTCCATTCTGAGCTCCAGGACATGTGGTCTTTAGCCCACTGCAGTCGGTTCTTCATGTGTCCTTCATTCCACTTCGGATGGTGCTTCCGTTTTTTGAAGACGAACTTTTTTGAGCGTTTTATGTAGTTATAGACAGTTCTTTTGGTTACATGTGTAATTCTTGATTGAAATTGCGCCTTGCCGACACTTCCACCAGTCTTTTGAGTTCACGAATGATTTTTCGTTGATCACGTTGGGTGAGTTTTTGGTCTTCCTGTCTTCTTTTTTTCTTCTGTCACTTTCAGGGTTTCTTATGAAGTTCGAAACAGTATTAGGACTGATTCGTAGCTGCCGTGCAATCTCTCTCACACCTTTGCCTTCATTTTTATAGGCAACTATTTGGCCCTTCTGAAACTTACTTAAGGGTATTCCTCTGGGCATCCTAAAGCCAACAAAAACTATGAATTTCTAGCTAAATATTTTATTCTTGTTAAAAAGGAATTAAAAGAGAAAAAAACACTTACCTATAAACTTTCCAACAGCTTCTAAATAGATTTTTTGGATGTGTCCTTCTACTTTTTTCACACACCCAAAGTTATTAAGTATTGCATTCCTAAGTTAAAATGGTGGTAAGTAAAAAAATCTCATTTAACTTTCACTTAACGTAAATTAAAACTCTAACAAAACAACTCTCTACAAAAATCAGGTCAAAAGCAGTAAAATAAAAGCATATTGTACAAAAAAAATGACTGTCCTTCTACTTTTTTCCCACAGTGTATGTTTGTTTATTATTCATATGTGTAGAATTTCTCCTTATTTTCGATTCAGTGTTTTAGTGTTTACTGTTTTTAGAATAGTGTAATTCTAATTTTGCTAACAATTTGAATGTAGGCCCTTCTGGATCTTGAGGCCCTAGGCTGAAGCCTAGTTAGCCTATAGAAAAATCCGGCCCTGTCTGTACGTATATATACAATGCTTGTAAATAAAAATTTAAGTGACCCTCTTCTTGAAGCCGTTATAGGTCTAGTATAAGCTGAGACGTTATTCCACAAACCGCCTAAATGTAGAAAAATTGGTAGAATGAAATGCATTTTTTTTTTTTTTTGCATACAAAGGCACATAATAGAATATGGTTTAGTTGAATGGGAAGTAGTCTTTAAGTGATCCAGTTTGGAGGCGTAATTTCAATGGATTTTATTTAGAACCGCAAATTTTATTCAGAAATTGGAAGACAGAGATTCTCAAACTCCTTGGAGCGATATATTTCCTAAGTATAAAAACTAAATCGCTTAAATAAATGAAAAACAAGTAATATAAAAAATAATAAAAAATTAAGTCAATTCCTACTTTTTTTTCACTATATTGCAGAAAGTTCTTCATAAATAATTTTCATTCATTTTTTTAAGTTTATCTGGCGCCATCTATTGGTAGATATATGCAACTTAAATCGAAAAAAAATTAAAATTAATGAATTAAACTTAATTACTGAATTAATATTTGGAAAAAAACTGTATTAACATCAAGTGTCATCCATTACAAGCTAAAAAAATGTATTTGAACTTGTGTGGATGAATAAAAAGTATTTTATGAACGATTGGAAAACTTGAACAAGATATATATAGGGAGAGTGTGAGCGAATAGAAGGAATTGAAAAAATTAATAACGTATAATATTTATGAGCTTTAATTATAAATTTCAAAGGTACTAAAAATTAGTATTGATATGGAATACCTGATTTTAAATCTAAAAAATATGTATATATCTATAAAATGCTGATTTCTTTCACAATCACATATTTATGAGACATTAGTATTTCGCAATTGTCAAATCAAAATTATATATTTCTTAATAACTTAATATCATAATATATCATATGAAATAAAAGAAGACAATTACTCAAAATAGGTTATTTATTTCATGGATGAGAGGATGCTTAATTAATTGTTTTTACACTGAGAAATTAAACATTTGCAGTTCATTAAATGTTATACTTAAATAAAATCGATAATTTTCAGCTATAAACAAATATCTTGTATGATTTAATTTTGAGTAAAAAATACCTCTGTTATTTGTATCTTACTAATCAAACTAAATAGTCCATAAAATTTACTGTTATATTTAATAATAATAATAATAACAGTTGTAGGGGAAAGGCCTCTTCGTAAAAGAAGAAAGAGTGCAGGACAGAAATCTAAAAAAATTATAGTTTAAAAAATAAAAAAATACGCTTTTAGAGTTAATCAAACTAAAAAGTAAAAAATAATTGTTAACATAAGAATAAAATGACTGACGAGAAAATTAATCTAAAAGCGTGGGGTGCTCGATATCAATCGTTGTAATTTTTCACTAGTTTCATTTCGAAATGCAGAGTTAGTTTAAAAATGCCATACAAAGCATCCCACGCTTTTAGAACAGTGACATTTATTTTCTCGTCAATCATTTTATTCTTATGTTAACAATTATTTTTTACTTTTTAGTTTGATTAACTCTCAAAGCGTGTTTTTAAACAACAATATTTAAATGAGGTCCCGGTACGGAGGACTGGAACTATAGTTCTTACAGTAATTTAATTGTGAGTAAAACAAAGGTCAAATGCGAATATGTTGAGCCAGCCAGGATTCAAACAGGGAATCTCCCGATCCGTAGTCAGGCGCGTTATTCGTTGTGCTCCTGTCCCAAGTAGGTTCGAATGTCTTAGGTACTTTCATTCTACATGGGTTAAATTGCTCTTCATAAGTTAAAATAAAATCACTCATCCTGGCGATCCTAATCATGATGAGATAATAAACTTATCAAAATATTTTAGTGTCGTCGGACCTTGATAAGTCTACAACGTTTCAATTAAATCTGATCTCTTAAAGTAGGGCAAAATCGAGCCCAAAGAGTCAGTTACAAATAAACATACAGGTGAAACTAATAAAAGTGTATTAAAAATTAGAGAACCATTGCTCTACAGGATATTATAATGGGATTTCAAGATAATTGGATCTTTATATCCATAGTCATTCGTTATAAATCATGGTTTTGTTGGAACACAAGTTTATTTTTAATTCTATTGAAAACCGAGTTCAGAAATTCTTATTTATTTTGAATGGGCTCAGAGAATGCCAGTAAGTTGGCATTAAAATATAGCCCAATACATTAAATCCGAAAATTTATTTCCTTTTAAATCGGAAAAAAAAATCACTGAAGTGATATTTCGATGTCTTATTTTATTGTGCGTTATGCCAATCGCATATTTACTGTATCGTCATCAATAAATTAAAATAAATCAAAATTCTAAAAGAATGAATGTCCTTTACCAGTATTTTTAAGGAAATAAAATTAATTATTGAAATTAATAAAATAAACTGAAATTAAAAATGCATGTTTATGAGAAAAAGAAGAAAAAATAGCTAATCAAAGTAACGACTTCTGTATTTTTATAAAATCATTATAAAATGTTGTTAATGGAACTATTTCTTTACTCGAAATATACGGTTGCAAATGTTCTATTATCGTTTTTAAACTCATATATCTCAAAATAAATAAGCTCGTTAATAGACTTAAAAAAAACTTCGCGATAATTAAGATGAAATGTTTACAAACTTTTCAATCTAGGAACTAAACTAAACTGAGTGACCCACAATATAATATATATATATATATATATGTTCTAATGCAGCTGGCAAACACTTACACAATTGTCTTGAATGCCTTAAGGAAAGCGCTGCACCGATGTTACTCACTTAGTACTACCCAGGAAGTGCATGTAGCTTGAAGACAAGCTACAGACGCGGAGTAACAATACCCCCTCAAAGCTCTACGATCTTGTTAGACCAGGATCTTCGGTTTAAAGTGGATTCCGAACCACTATAAACATCCATGGCCCCGCCAGGACTCGAACTCGAAACCTGTGGTACCGAGAGCCAGAACGCTAGCCACTCGGCCATTCAGGCCCTGCGACCCACAATATTAAACGAGAGAAAACTAACAACGATAGACGTTCTATATACACAGCCCAGTCACATTAATGTGACCACCACCTACTTTCGACGTCAACGTGAAATAACCAATCACAAAAGGCAGGTGGCAGCACATTGCAGTGGAGTGTATATAAAGGATGTCCTAGGGCATCGGAAAGCATTTCAATCGTTATGTATATTCTTCCTATATAATACGGTCCGCTCTGCCAAAGGTGGTTATTCTGGCTTTTGACAGGTGGTCACATTAATGTGACTGGACTGTATATATATATATATATATATATGTATAGTAAATTAGTTTGTTAGATAGGATTTAAAATTAAAGTTGTAGTGTGCAAATTGAGACACCAGAATATTTGTTGTAATTGGGTGTGGGTGAGTTGAGATACTTACACAAGTTGGCGAACTCACAGGCTTATTTACACACGCACAAACACCTCACATATACAATTAGAAACATACAATATTTAACACATTTAAAGACAGATAATTATAGATTCGGGGAGAGATTTCACTTCTAAGCCGAAAATAAGACACTCAGCTACGCACATGATGCGTAAAATATGCTTCCTTTCCGGTTGAGAGTCTGTAGGCCAAGTGATCATTTCTTCTGAACTCCACCTTGCCAGTGCGTAGAACGAAGCATGGTTACAGAGTGTAAAATATAGTAAAACGAGAAAATTTCAGCTTGGTTTGGCTTGTCGCTCTACGGTCATTTTGTGTCGCGGGGATTCGAACCTGAAGTCTGTGATATTAAGGACCAGAGCGTTAGCCAATTGGCCATCAGGCAGCTCGGTTAATGTCAGAAGCCATTCAAGATAATTAATTCATTACATCACCTATTTATTTTATTTAAAAAGAGATTTTCTTTTATTTTAACATCAGAAGTATTATCATTAAAAAACTCATAAAGGTCAAGAAGTGTAAGAACTCATTTTGATAGATAAAATCCAAATCATAGTTCATGTTAAATAATTTAAAATAATAATTTTTATTTAACTCAGCCTACTTCTTTCTGGAGTTACAGACAGCATCGTGCCAAACTGTTGCGCAAGTTCTGTAATGTCATCACTCTTAATTACAACACAGATTTCTAAAGGTAGAAAGACCCACCAAGCTGTTCAGAAAAAACCATTTTAAATATAGCTTTACGTACAACCTTTTTGGCACACGACAGGTGAAATCGTGACTTCTCGGAATTTCCGAAAATGAAAGAGCTAAAGGCTGGTGAGATACCCGACGTCTACCCTAAGACGTTGACAAAAAGGAAGCTTTGCTTTTTTTATTCCATCAATTGTTTGCAGAAGAAAGGCGGGGCTTTGCAAGAAAAAAAAAAATCACTTTCCGCAATTTCTTGTCACTGCTGCTACCTGACATTGCGTGCCAAACGATTTAACACACTCGCACGCAAAAGAAAATGCAGTATTATTATTAGCAGAACGTGTTATTCTTTTCTCTATTCTATTTATTTTTTTTTTTTTATCGTCTGTTTCAGTTTCAGTAATCGGGAGTAATCAAGAGGCTGGTGCCAAGCAGTCTGCCATGACGAGACAAAGTGAAGTGAAGAAGAACGAAAAAACGATTTCGTAATTCGAGAAGAAGGAAAAGTTTTTAAATTTCGAGCCGCCGTTCGAAAAAAGGAAGGTCATGCTTCTTTTGTGTGTTCTGATTCTTGTTGCACGTGATCGTTCAGGTGTTTCACGTTTCGATGATGGAGGGGGGAATGCCGAGCGCAGGTGATGAATTATAAATTGACTGTTCTTTTTTTTTTTTTTTAAATTTGTTTATTGGAAAGTGACTGATGAAGGTTTGTGCTTCAAAAACAAATGGGATAATTTTGCAAGAGGATGAATTGTGTTTATTATTGAGAATATAAAAACATAGTAATTACCTAGACTCGACAATAATTTATAGTTTAATGTTTTTTTGATTTATTCGTTATTGATTGTATGTCATGCTAGTTTTTATAATTCTGTTTATAAAAGTGATGAAATGTCATTTTTTTTAAGTAATGGCACTATTCTTAAAGAACAAATTTATTTCCTGTATTGCAAAAAAAGCTATTCTAAAATATGTACACAGTAATTATCTAGATCTGAAAATAATTTATAGTTTAATGTTATTTGATATATTCGTTATAGATGGTTATCACCAATGTCATGCTATTATTGATTGTTGTCACCAATGTTTATAGAAGTGATGAAATGTGTTGTTTAAGCAATAGAATTATTCATAACAGACTCATTTATTCCTTGCATTGTAAAAAAAGCTATTCTAAAATAAAGTTAAAACTAAAGATATTAGATTAAAGAGAAAAGAGTTAAAATTAAGGATATTAGATTAGAAAGAGAAGAAGAGCCAAGAAAGATATTAGACTAAAGAGAGAAGAAGCGCTAAAACTAAAGATATTAGGCTAAGAGAGGAGAAGAACTAAAACTAAAGATATTAGACTAATGAGAGAAGAAGAGCTAAGACTAAAGATATTAGGCTAAGAGAAGAGAAGAACTAAAAAACTAAGGATATTAGATTAAAGAGAGATGAAGAGCTGAAACTAAAAAGAGATGAAGAACTAAAACTAAAGAGAGGAGAAGAGCTAAAACTAAATATGTTAGCGTTTCTTTTTTTTTTTTAATTTATAAACTAGAATTAATCCGAATTGTTTGCTACTTTTGAAAAATTGAAACTTCTACAATTTTTCGTTCAGCCAAATAATTGTGATCGATATTTTTCATACGATACGATCTTACCATGAATTTCTTTGTATTGTTAAGGAATTTTAGATCTGAACATATTTAAAAGCTTGGTTTAACAATAATGTGTCTTATGGTCGATTTATTTGCCAGGAATGCAGAACTTGCTGATATAAAAAATGTGCTTATGTTATTATTTCAGCTTATGTTTTATTGTAATGAAATATTTTATTACTCATTGCCACGAGCACCACTGCCTCTTCTGAGAACCTTAAGGGTAATAGCAATTGGTTAATAATATTTTTCATTAAAACAAGTAATATAAATTTTTTTTTTTTTTTTTTTTTAAGTCAATTGCTATTACCCTTCTCTATATCCCTTGTTTTTTTTTTCCCACTATATTACAGAAAGTCCTTTACAAATAATTTTCATTCATTTTTTTTATTTTTATCTGGCGCCATCTATTGGTAGATATATGCAACTTAAATCTAAAAAAAAACTAAAATTAATTAATTAAATTTGAATTAATTAAAATTAATGAATTACTGAATTAATATTTGAAAAACTGTATTAACATCCAATGTCATCCACTACAAGTTCAAAAAAATGTATTTGAACTTGAGGGGATGAATAAAAAGTATTTGATGAACGATTGAAAATTTGAACAAGATATATATAGGGAGAGTGTGAGCTAATAGAAGGAATTGAAAAATGAATCATTGTAATCACATTGTTCATGTATTCATATATAATCGTCAATATAGATTCAAAAAAAAAAAAAAAAAAAAAAAAAAAAAAAGGCGAGGGAAAATATTGTTGAAAATGTGATACAAATGCAAACTTAAGAAAATCTTGATCATTACGATGCTGAATTTAAATATAAAAGATAAATTACAAGAAGAAATTGAAATTCTTGATTTGATCAGCAGTTCGAAATGACGATATGTCATATACAAAATGCAATAGAAATTTGCTTCGTCATTTGTATAAAATTTTCACAATAATCGGAATATACGGAAAGACATCTTAAATATCCAATTTCATAAAGTCAATGAAAGATATATCCTTGTAATTATGTTCTAATGTAAGGGTACGTTTTTAAGGGAAAAAACTTCAGTTTTTGTAATGAAAATAATGTGAAATGGAGAACAATTTTCCAACCTTAGTTTCAAGAAGGAAGTGCAACATTCTCTTTCCTATTTCTTTCGATCAAATAATATGAGTATTAATTAGAAATTTATGAATTTCTGATATAATCTTCTTGTTTAAACTCTGGCCTTTGGTACCACAGGCTTCAGATTCGAATCCTGGCTGTGGCATGGATGTTTGTGAGTGGTTCCAAATCCACGTTATACTGTAGGTCCCGTTAGCCCAAAGTGTGCACAAAATGACTGTAGAGCGACAAAGTAAATCTAGTCAATCTGATTTCCAACAACATCGAGAAAAAAACCACAAACTGAAAAAATAATGGATATATGAGTAAAAAACTTGCAAATCTTTTCTTCCAACTATTAAAAACCATATGACTATATACTTTTACGTTCTTAAAAAAATTAAACCAGATTTAGTTTGTCGCTCTACTGTCATTTTGTGCACACTTTGGGCTAATTAGAAGTGGACCTACAGTTTAATGTGGATTCCGAACACACAAACATGCCACAGCCTTTATTCGAACCTGAAGCCTGTGGTACCAAAGGCCACAGCGCTGGCCAATTGGCCGTCAACTTGACTAGGAGCTTGAATTACCGTTAATTTCAGTACGGATATTTAACTCACAAACTACGTCAGCAGAAAACTTATTACTGAACGAAAGTGTATTTAAAAGACAAAAAGAATGGATTATAAACTTAATCATATTCCTGGTTTTTATAGTCATATTAAAAATTCGATAACCGGACTACAGGCTTCATATCCTCCGTATCATTAAGAGCATATTCCTAGAAATATTGTAGATAAGATTGAAACGAAAACTAAAAACTAAAACTTTTGAATATTTTTCAAATTTAAATATATGTTTGTTCTTTATTTATTTATTTATTTATTTTGTTCTTACAAATGTGTCTTCTGAGAAGGTTTTGGCTTTTCAAGAACCTTGAACATTTCTATGGTACAAACCTGTTAACTCTCACCTACTTCTCTATTTGCGAAATAAAGTCAAAAGCTTTGATGCAGAAAATTCTTGCAACTAAGTTGTTCGTCCGAACAAAATAACTGATTTCATGGTTCCTCCTCGACATTGGAAAAAATATTTATTTAATGCTTTTTATTGTATTCTTATAATTAACCTTTTTACACAAAATCTCTTCACGTATAAAAGCAAGTGTGTTTGTATTTATTAAAACTTAAAAATCGCTTAAAAGTTTAATTTTATATTTTTTATATTTTTTACAATTTCATCATTTATTATGAGTTCAATATTTTTATTTTAAATATAATTTCTGAAATTTTAAGCTGGCATAATTTTCATTGATAACTGAATACAGTTCTTAGCTTGTAATTTAAATATTATTACTGGTATATTAATTTGAAGTTAAATATATTAGCTGATTGAAATTTCTAATATATTATTTGGATATAGATCTTATTGATAGATTCCTTTAAAAAATATAAGATATAAAACGTGGACAAGTAATGATTGGTTCTCATTACTTGTGAATGAATCGTTCTCGGTTTAAAATCCATAATAAACCAGATCTCTAGTTTAACAATCCATAATATTCAAACAGATTGATGAGGAGAAAATGAGTTCAATATATTCGGAGTTTAATGAAATTCATAACATTTTTAATTAACGTACTCCTCTGAAAAACTCACTGATCAGCTTTATATTTTTTTTTGGTCAATTTTTATAAAATTCACTGCAGTTCAAATCCATTATCACCCTACTCTATCAAATTTACGACGTTACTTTTCGGTTAATGTAAAGTTGCGACTGGCATATGCGAATTTACGAAACTAAAAAAGACTTTTCCTACCTCAGGTACTTTGAATAATTGATTTCTTCTCGTTTCGAAATATGTAATTTCACCGCCGAGGAACGATTTCAAGGATGGAAATCCTACTTAATCATTTGTAATTTGGCCGGTCTGAATCAATTTTGCATGGGTCAAAAGGAAAGCGTTATTTAAATCGATTTCCTCCTTTGGTTTGAGTTTCGTGGAATTATATTTCCAATCACGGAGCAATATAAGTGCATCTGGAATTACAAAATCATAATGCAAATATTAAGTCATTTTTTTTTTAAATGGAAATTTAATTTAGTTTTTGCTAATTTCTCAGAGATTCTAGAAGGTAACGAAAATTGGTACAATACCCAAAGCAAACCACTAATTAGCTCTTTATACTTCTTTTCTTATTCTCTCTGTCTTTACTTTATGAGATGATGCAAATGCTATTGTAGGAAGACAAAAAAAAAAAAAAAAAAAGGCATGTTGTTGTTGTTTGTGATCCCAATATGATCTAGCTATTAAACCAAATCCATAATTCCATAAATCTCTAAAAAGTCCAAGAAGTCGAGAAAAAACTTCTTCCAATCATACCCCAAACAATCCATTGTTTAGCTAAAATATCTTTTCATGACATGATGCAAATGCTATTGTAGGAAGATAAAAAAGCCATGTTGTTGTTTATGATCCCCGATAGGATGGATTGGTCTACTAGCTATTAAATTATATCCATAAGATCAAATACATAAGTCCATAAACCTGTAAAAAGTTCAAGAATAGAGGAGGTCCAGAAAAAACCTCGTCCAATCATACCCAATGGAATCCACTAAATAGCTCAAATATCTCTAAAAATGTCCAATAATAGGACAGGTCCAGAAAACCCCTCATCCAATCAAACTGCGGCGTAGGGGGCCACAATTGGCTAGCGTTCTGGTCTTTGGTACCACAGGCTTCAACGGTGGCATATATGTTTGTGAGTGGTTTGGAATCCACGTTAAACTGTAGGTCCCGGTTTGTTTAGCCCTCGTGTGCACAAGATGGCCGTAGAGCAACAAACCAAACATTCAATCGTATCCAAAAGAATCCACTATTTAGCTCAAATATCTTTACTTGACGAGATGATGCAAACGCTATTATAGGAAGATAAAAAAGCCACGTTGTTGTTCTGATCTCCGATATGGTCTAGCTATTAGACCATATCCACAAGTCCATAAACCTCTAAAAAGTCCAAGAATAGAAGAGGTTCAGAAAAACTCTCGTCCAATGTAAAATCAAGACCATTTAAAATATGAGTGGGCGATGTTCGAGCAGTCCTGCACTTGGTGCAGATCCCAAAAACCTTCTACCCCAGTTCACAGGTGAGACTCCTCAAGTGTCCACTGGCAAAACATGATAGGAAAGTTTGTTGCCTTCTATGACCCTCAAAAAGCAGGACACCACCAGGACGATCACACGAGGGCTGGCATTTCCATCCTGAAAAAAGCCATACATCAACTGAAAGGCAAAATCTGCAAAATTAGTAAGAGCAAAATAAGAGTTCAAGCTTGGGTTTGTTGAACCTCTGGGTGTTTTGTATTCCCCTTATGTAAACCAAGCAGAGTTCATTGAGTCATGTGAATGCCTTCTAGGAGGACTTTTAAGAGTAACTTTCTGAATATAAGATACAATGAGCTTTAGCACACGCTGTCATAATGAAGTCTCTTCGTTTCTGGTAGCAGTAACTGCAACGTACGGCTTTACTAAACCAACTTCAAACACTCCTGTACCCTAGCAGAGTGCAACTAATGTACGCAGCGTACCTTAGAAATAAGATTTTACAAGAGAAATTGCATATGAATTTTATATTATTCTATAGCAGGGGTCTTTAAACTACGGCCCGCGGGCCAAATTCGGCCCGCCAGTGCCGTCAATCCGGCCCGCGACAGCGAATAGCTTATTGTTGCTGTAATAATTTGGATAAAAAAACACATTAAAACACTAGAAATTATAGATAATGGCAGAAATTTAAAACGATTTTGGCCCTTGGTACTTACTGGAGTAAACAGTACGGCCCTAAGGCTGGAAAGTTTGGATACCCCTGTTCTATAGTATAGCATAGGAGCCTAATGGCCGTGTGACTAACATGTGACGTGTGATGGCCGTGTGACTAACATGTGACGTGGGATGGCCGTGTGACGTACCACAGGTTTCGGGTTTGAGTCTCGGTGGTGCCATAGATGTTTGTAGTGGTTGAATCTGTTATATATCAATCGAACATTTTTAATCACTTTTTTTAGGTCTTTTAAAGGAACGAAACCTTATATTATCCCATTCTGAATATCTTTAAACAGTTGAACATTATTTTATGAATAAAAATTACAAGTGTCATTTAATTAAAAATTAATTAGGATATATTCTGCTTTTCATGCTATGAACCAAATAAGGATTCTAAGTAAAAATTTGACTCTTGAGATTTATGTTTTTAAGTTACAAGAAGTTTAAACACGCTCGCAGCAGTACAGACAGAAAGAAAGAAATATTCTGCTTTACATTCTACATTTTTGAAAAAGTTAGGTAGTGATTATTCTCTATTATGATAACTTTATGATGCACTACGATGTTTTTGAGGTGAAACTTTTAATTAATTTTATCACAAATAAATTTTTTTTCTTTTTATTTGAAAAAAGAAAAGAAACTTTTTTTCGTTACTCAGGTAACATAGTTAACATAGCTATAAGTCAGCCGTTTGAATTCGACTTTGTTATCATCTGCTTATTCGTCGAGTTGGCCGTGAAATTTGTCTTCGATTTGGCAATGTTTCAGCAGCGAACCAACAGTTGGAAGACGATAAACTGACAATCGAAAAAACATTTATTATAAAGGTCGCCAAAGTTATTGCCAAGGTTGAGTCTACAATGTCATAAGGTTCGCAATGTTCCTTATAGAAAAAAAAAGCATAGAAACATTTTTTACCTTTATGTATTTACAAAATGGGCCAAATGAAATCTTTAATATTTAAAAGATTCATACGAAATATTGAACAATTGACATGAGTCAGTTAATTTAAAATTTAATTAAATTTTTTTTTTAAATTTATTTTAGAAATTGACAAAGATTGAGTAAATTTAAATATAATAAATTATTAAGATCCGTGTGATAAGTTTGATTTGTCAGTCATTAGAATAGTAAATGGCTACAAAAATAAAGGAATTAAATGTGTATTTAATACATTAATGTAAGATCAAATCAACAGATCTAATTGATTTTAATTCTAAGAAAACGATTTTGTTTTCCTTAAAATAATAAAACTTCATTTTTTAAAAAATACACTTTAATAATTTTTAAATTTAACTAACAATATTGAAGGGAGTTTTATTAGAAAATAAACAGTATGAATTTTAAAACAATTATGGCAAAATCACAAAAAAAGGGGCCGCTGGATCAAAAATTCTTTTCGCCAAAGTGGCTCCAAAAAAAGGGTTGCGATTGTAAGTGAAGTGAAATAATATTGCAAACAATACTATAAATCCAAGTTACCACATTTGGCGACTTACCGTTCAGTTGTCGTCACAAAAACAACGCCAAATCCCAACGGACCCTATTTTGCGATTTGGCCAAAATTATTATTTAAATAAGCGTAATTTGAGCAAGAAAATTCAAATATGTGCTATATTTCTATTTAAATAAATATTTTTACTTCAATATAATTCTTTCGCAAAACTTCGAAAAATATTCTAAAATAAAAAGATGTTGGTAAATTAACATTTACTATTCTACTCAATATCTTCAAAAGTAGACCAAAATTTATCGTGGCTAATCATCATAAAATAATTCCTTAAAGTAATAATAAACTCTAGAAAAAAAAATTATAATTACAATCATGGCGCTTGTAAAAAATATAAATTGAAATTAAACTTTAAGTGTTGTTGCCATTTTCAATATTTGCGCGTGATTAATTAATAAAGCAAAAATACCAAAGCGAAGTTCTTATAATAAAATAAATTTTAATATTTAAAGAAAAATTTAAATTTCTTGATGAAACCCAAAGTTACTCAATTGATTACATTTTTTAAAAAATTAGATAAAAAAAAGAACAAAAAAACATGTTGAACTAAAATATTTGTACAATGACGTGTTTGATCGATTTGTATACAATAAAATCATTCAAATATTCCAGTTTGGAAAGTGCACAGTTATACTTTCATAATAATTCCAAAAAGGGTTGAATCATTTGTTTAATGTATGATTTCAGTAAAATATTCGTTTTTCAATTCCTTCTATTAGATCACACTCTCCCTATATATAACTTGTTCAAATTTTCAATCGTTCATAAACTACTTTTTATTCATCACTCGAGTTCAAATATATTTTTTTGAACTTGTAGTGGATGACACTGGATGTTAATACAGTTTTTTCAAATCTTAATTCAGTAATTAAATTTAATAAATTTTAGATTTTAGTTTTTTTCAGATTTAAGTTGCATATATCTGCCAAAAGAGGGAGCCAGATAAACTTAAAAAAATAAATGAAAATTATTTATTTTGCAATATAGAGAAAAAAAAAGTCATTTTTTTTTTTATTTATTATTTTTTTTTTATATTACTTGTTTTTCATCATTTTCATCATAACCTGAAGAAGATAATTGGAAACTAGGCCTTTAAATATGAAATACATTTGCAGTTTTTAAATTTTACTTCTATCAGAAAATCTACTTTAAAAATTTCAAAATTTGTTTTCATAATTCTACAGAAATTTAAAATTTTTTTTTTTTTTTTTTTAAGATTTGCTAAATTTAGTTTAAAAAAAAAAAAAAAAAAAACCCCAAAATTTTTTAACTAAAATATGAATGTTTTTTCAATAGAAAAAATCATTTAAAGAAAAAGTACATATGTGTAAGTTTTTGCCGCTTTTAAAAATTATTTTCGTTTTAAAATAAAACGTTAACATGCTTTAAAACGTTTTAAGCCCGACTCGTGGCAACGTGCGCCGCTGTTGTATCTTAGGGCTGTGATTCATTCGGCTGGCGGCTTTGTTGTGGATATTGTTCCAAAAAACGAGGAGATTCGATGGTGTTTGGGATCTTCAGCATCTTTCTTCGTATGTCGGACTATCTGGTGGGAGTTTTCTGAGTTTTCTCCCATACGATAAGCAAATACGGGGAGTTTCCTCTAAAAGTCCTTCCTGTAGGCACTGCCCTCCTTCTTCAGCATCACGGAGCCAAGTCAGACTTCTACCTACGGGTGCTCCGTCGCAACAGAAGCTGCCCCCTTTCCCTCCATCCACAAATACCCATGGGGTATCTGTCCTGTGCTGCCGGATACTGAGGATTTGTCACAAACGTTTTAAGCTGCTTAGAATTTTTTTTATTTCATAATTTAAAAAATATATATTTAGTAAAAAGGAAATTAAATTGAAAAATAATAGTTTAATATTAAAAATACTATTAATTAAGTTTAAAAAATTTACCAAGTAAATTTCAGTTTAAAAATATTATGGATTATCTAAGACAGCTGGCTCCGTCAATGCGCATTCTTTTAAACCATCACGATTTTTTTAATAAACAATTTAAATATCAATACAAATACATTTTTTTAGAAGAAGCATTAACGAATGTCCGAATATATATATATTATATATACGAATATATATATATATTTGCATATATTATGTATATATTTGTATCTATATAATATATAAATTTGTTTACCAACTAACTGTCTACGAGATAATTAGTAAAATTGCATAGGTTTAATCAGAGGAAATAAGCTTATTGAATTGCATATTTTGTT